>APFE030280816.1:0-14309 GCA_000404065.3 Pinus taeda | reverse complement strand
GATCATATTACCAACTTTTTTCCTTTTCCTTAGAGTTAATTGATCATACAATGATAGTAGCATAATGTAAATAGATCTAAACATATCACATTAGATCATAAGAGTAGCAATGCATGTTCACAAGTAAACCATGAGCAACATATAAAACATCAAAGGCACATAAGAGAAACACATCAACAAATGAACACCAAATGTTAGGAGACAAACCTCTGACTTCTTTGTTTTCTGCTTCTTTTTATTAATCAAAATCTTATTTATATCATCTATTTTCCACCATGAGTGTGCAAGCTCTGACTTTCTATGCACGTGAGAAACCACTCTCTCCATCCCACTCCCTCATGGAAGCCACCATTTCCTCAACTATGTAGGCCCCAACCTACTGAATGCCCCTACCTGCAATAGTTTTCCAGGCCACCACCTAAAGGAAGCTACCACTCCCTGAGAAAGACACCACTTGCCACACTAGAGGCCCCAATCTTCAAACCCTTTTGGACCACCTTTCACACATTTTCAAACTAGACCCATCAATTTTGCACACAACAATTATAGCCCTTATTTCATTTATTTTCATACCAAACCCACAAACATTCTTTGTTATGTGTCAATACAAAAATCGTCCTGACTAAAACCCTAGCTCAACATCGTCACCTTTATCCAAACTTTCTCATTGACAAACTAAAACAACAAAATCTCTTAGAAATACACAACATCAAATCCTAGCAACAATAAACTCTGATTCAACATACTAGTCATCAAACTGCCAAATCCTTACATGATCATCCTCTCATTGGAAAACCCCACAAACATCATATTGACTCACTACCATGACTACAGTAACATCATACATACACACATCACTGGAAACACTCTGGAAAACAATACATGACAATATAAAATGGAAGAAAACATATGTCAACTTCAGTTACACCAAAATAAACACTCTCACCAAGTTTATATCATAGCCTCAATAACTCTACTACATGTGTCTTTTCCTCTAACTCCATTGGATTACTTAGCGACATGTACATAAGAACAACTATTGTACTCACTCCAATGCACATGTTAAGAAAGAAATGCCCAACAAATATTATAGGTTATCAAAACATTTCCATGCTCACCATACAGGGGATCCATGCACTTGCTCTATAATTACATCAATTCCAAACAATGATCGCACTAGAACATCACCACTATGATGCATAGCATTCCTTCAAACCAATTGCACCTATGTTGTGACTACAACAAGCACACTTTTAAAACATTTAATCATCAATTTGAAGGCCATCACAATACACAACTCTTATCTTTGGCTTCATGTGCACAATATATAATTATTTAACGACATATGGCATAACACAACCTATTTCTGGCAATCACTCCACTATAGGATTGCTCATTGTCCATACAAAAAAATCACTATATATATTGCACACTTAGTTTACATAGCCAATCGCACCCTGCACTCATCAAATATACCTGTGAGTCTTTAGGAATTTGATGAAATCCTTAGCGCTCTTGTCGATACATGTTGGTCACCATCACATTGATCTAATCATTACATTTACGCATTCCATTCAAACACCAATCACACTTTTCATTGAACTTGACCGGGTATAGGGATATGTTCCCTTTATAAATATGCACACACTACCTAACTTTAGATGACCCCCAAGTTCATTTAATAGGGTATATTTTGGCTACAAATAACACCTTGTGTAACCTTTGATGATCCAGAGTCTCGCCCTTAAATTTAATTACTCAGGTTCCATAAATTGGACTTGATCAAGGCAATAAATTAATTACTATAGCAAAAAAATAAATGTGTTCCACTTTGCAGACCAAATCAAACACTTCGTTGATGAGAAAATCAATGATAATGCATCCATACCATTAGGATACCTCAAACCATGACCAAATCAACTACTGTCAAGCATCACTAAATCATATTGATTATTTTGGACTAAGTTGATGTAATCAAATTGTTCCACTAAATTATAACCACATTAATCATTGCATTTAGACCTCATATTTGAAGACCAAATCATAACAAGCATTATAGACCAATTCAAGACACTTCAATTGGAATAATTACTTGGGAAAATTCACTAGTATTGATCATGGTTTTTGTTATGCATGACTGTTTGCCTTCAGTAATTGTCATGGACATATAACAACAAGCCAGAGTATATTTTGCAAAATCCGCATGGATGAGGAAGCAAGCCTGTGAAGGTTCTAATATGCTTGGAAAACTTATTCAAACCATATTTACAACTCAACTTTAATCTTTCTACAATCAACATGTTAGGACCCTGTAAACCTCCATAACACATCAACAACCATACAATCATCATACACAACCCACTACTCGTGTTCACATCAATGCCCAACTCTAGCAAACTCATTGTTGACATCAAAGCCAATGCCATGTTTCCAACATAGACCTTTCCAATGGGCTATAGTGTGCAATAAACAGAAATATTATGACAAAGTTACGACCACGGGAAGTTGATGTTCAACCTTACCCCAATGGGGTCCATACGCCTTTGACACTTCAACTCCTAGGGTTAGGTTTTTGGAAGTTTAGGGTTTCTCATTTTTTATTTATGATAAAAAAAGCATTTGAGCCTCATTGTAACATATTTCAAAAGGGTATGTATCCATCACATCTCTTCTCGGAGATAAGCTACCATTATTTGAGCTAGTTTTCTTTCCTAGGCCTTAAAAATCATGTAGCAGATTACCACTAGTCTTTCGAAATGCACCCTTAACCAACATGATGTCTGCAAGGGATGCACATTGTGGAAATATTTAAAATCGTCTTTCCAAGGCCGATATATAAAAGCAGTAGACATCTTGGTGCGAGTCTACTCTAATGTACGTGGACCCTTTTCAAGAGCCTCTACAACAAAACAAAGGTATTATGTAATTTTTTTTTATGACTTTTCTTGAAATTGTTGGATTTTCTTCATGAGGAAAAAGGATGAAGTGTTTTCCAAATTTGTTGAATTCAAAGCATTGGTTGAAAAGGAGATTGGTAAGAAATTGAAAGCCCTGAGAAGTGACAATGGAGGAGAAATTATTTCTAAAAACTTCAATTACTTTTGTGCCAAAGAGGGGATTAGAAGAGAATTGATACCACCCCACAACCCACAACAAAATGGGGTCGCTGAAAGGAAAATCAAAAGCATAGTGGGAGCATCAATAGCCATGTTACATGATCAATGGTTGTCATTACTTCCATGGGCAGAAGCATGCAACATCACAGTTTATTTGCAGAACAAGATCGCTCATAGAATACTTGGCATGATCACACCCAAAGAAGCTTTCTATGGGAGGAAGCTAGATGTATCTCATTTTCGAATTTTTGGAGCTAATATGTATTTTCATGTCTCCAAGGGTAGTAGGAACAAATTGTATCCTACAACTGAGATGTGAGTCTTTATAGGATAGAAAAACACTCCACATAACTATAGGGTATATTTTCCCTCACTCAGGGTGACAGTAGTGAGGAGAGATATCAAATTTTATGAGGAGAAGACTATGATATGCTCTCTAGAGTGAGATTTGAGTATCCCACCAAAGGAGGAGCTACTATATCCAAAGGAGGAGCCTCATGCAGAGCTTCATGATGTTGTGGAGCAACCACATGCAGAGGAGCAAGCAAGAGGGCAAGTGGAGGTACCCACTCAACCAAAATCTTCCATAGAGGGGAGGAAGAGAACCAAAGAAGTTGACAGGTTGATGCAAGATGCATGGGATCATGTGGGGGCTCCTACATCCTTGCACAAGTAGAGGAGGTCACCAGACAGATACACTAGGTATATGGATCTCATGACAAAACTCATTGAGTCAAAGCCTTCTTCATTTGAGGAAGCAGTTTCTCAAAAAATGTGGGTTGTTTCCATGGTGGAGGAGTATTACTCCATCATGAAGGACAATGTATGGTAGGTGGTTTTGAGACTAGAGAGAAAGTCAGTAGTTGGTTCCATATGGATTTAAAAAGTGAAGCATGCAGTTGATGGGAGCTGTTATCACTCCAAGAAACTCTCCTAGGTTGTAGCTCGGAGATGCCTGGTAACATATAATCTTCAATATTGTTCTCTGAACTATTGGAATAAATTATGTTTTGGATCAAGCCAGATAACCATTTCAACTATGTTTTAACTCAAGACATGCATGAACACCTTCAACTTACAAGGCTTTAGAACACTAATGCTCAATAGTTTGTAGATTCAATGAATGGATGGAGAATAATGACCATACCTAGAGATGCATACATAAACATAGATGAATGGCTAGCTACAAGTAGCAAAGAAGTCTGTAAATATAATTTATCAAATCAGAGATAAGATGACAATTATCTAGCCTTAGACACAAAAAAAACATGAACAAATTGTTCAAGTGCAAGCATAGAACAACAAAGAGAATGGACATTGAACATATAATGGAAAAAGAAGCTTATATTGCTTAGAATGAAGATGAGAAGCTTGAAGGAACAGAGGAGGAATAATCTCTAGAAGTTGAACCTCTATTACATCTTACTTTCAACTATTTATAGCCTGTTTACAATGCTCCTGAGCTCAAAGAGGCTCAGAGTCTTAATCTGTCTAGTTTTCATTGTTAACTGATTTGATGCCCTCTAGGAAAGCATGGGATCAGAGTTTTTTGCTTCTGACAACAGAGTAACCGCTTTCAGATATTTTTGGTAGCTTGTTGTGTTGTATGGGAGTTTTCTTGTGCCAGAGAAGCTCCACAATGTTTGTTGGTGTGGCTGTTGTGTTTTCTGAGCTCCCTGATCTTTCTGTTTCGGGCTACAGCGTGCTGTGGCCCTTCTCTTTCCCTTTCTGAGCTCTGTTTCCCGGCAATCTATCTCTTGGGCGTTGTTATATGGTGAAATGGGTCTTGGGGCCTTTATGTTTCCCTTTAAACTGCAAACAATGATTGTTTTGGTTATAAACAGCGAAAATGTTGCAACACTGATAAATCCCACCCATCATTGTTCATTCCGGACTTCAAACTCCTCGAAATATGGTTTAATTTTCTATTGGGTTCGACCTTGTCGCCATCACAAGTCACTCTCGGCATGTTCTATGATTCCCTTTGTATTTTGTAAATACATAAAAACAATGAAAAACATTGAAAATGGGCTTTACACGGATTTCAAATATAATATATTTTCATTCTAGAAATCCATCGAGTTCGGGTTCCATCATTACCGCACTCCCTCAGCCTTCCTTCATATTTCGTTGTATAACAAAAATACACAAAAAATGCATAAAAACTAGCCTTTTGCGGACTTGAAAATATATCTATTCTACTTCCAAGACCCTTTCAGGTCCGGGCTTCATCGCAATCGCACTACCCAAAGGATCCCTTGTATTTTGTTGTATAATGAAATACACGAAAAAGAATTAAAACAATGCTTTGGCGCGGACCTGAAATTTTATAAGAAAACATTTATAATGCCATCAGATCCGCAAAATCAGGTTGCTTGTTTTTATGTGTAAAGGCCCCACCCCTTTGATTTCCGCCTATAACGATCTACCGATGCAATGTGGGTCGTTGATCCACGTGCGCAATTGATGGTCCACGTTGAATCAATGATCACTATCACTCATTCCACACAACCTGTGCCGATACTCCGTCGATACTTCTGCCGATAGCGATCATCGGCGATCGTTGATCGACGATCCAACTTCGATTTCCACTGCTTAGGACCGCCGATTTGTAATTTGCCGCTTAGATCTGGGTCGTTGATCGGCCAGATCTAACGAAAATTGTGCATTCTTGGGTTTTAAGCCTGCAATAAGGGTTTTTGACTAATTTTGAAGTGTTTTAGCCTCTTGATAGTGCATTTTTGCCCTTCCAAGGGCTCTCCTCCTTTGCTTGTTTTGATCTTGGGATGATCTTAAGCACTTTTGAAGATTCCAAGAGAATTTTTGGATCCATTTGCATGATTTTAAGCAAACTTTGGAGACTTTGGGAGTATTTTGGATCCATTTTTGGGCCAAATGCCAACAAAGCTAACACTAGCTCCTTCTGGGGATGAAAGCCTCCCTATGAGGTTTCAAGAACTAGAGATCAATGTCTACCCTGTAAAAAACAAGATCAAATCTTCCTCCTAGTGTTGCATTGGGCATGAAGTCTATTTAGCATGAAATAAAAACTCGAAAACAACATATTTACAATACTAAGGCTTGAAAGCCTTAACTGAAATAAAGTTCGAAGAACAACCCATTGAGTGGGCCATCAAAACACCTCCTCCTTCCTTTGATGCATTCCTTTTGAGAAAACAATCACCAAACTGAAAATTGACCCCTTTTACCTTTCTATGAAAGGTTTCTTTCTCTTGGTCATTGTGTATATCAGTGAATTCATCAAAGACTTGCAAAAGCCTATTGATTTGAACCTCTACTTCAAAAACTTTCCAGCATTTGATATCATCAGGTAAAGATGGTCTATATTTCACCTCCTCTTTGCATGCTTTCAGCCTTGGATGTTTTGATTGGGAGGTTTTGTACACCTGCTGAATAATAAGGTATGCTTCATACTTTGTTGTGTCATTTGTGACCTGAAAAGTTAATATGAAAGATGAATCAATGCATTCTTGTGTGGGGGACACAAGGACTTCACCTTTTCCTGCAGCTTCCTCAGAGCAAGCCCCATCAAAGAACATGTCCCAAATTTGTGGGCCTTCTTCCTTTGTGATATGGTAAACTGATTTTTTAAGCTGCGTAGAGGCCAACTGATAAGGCTTGGTAATTTCAAGACCGAGCTTATCCATGATAGCCTTGGGCATTGAATTATGGCTGGCTCCAGTGTCTAGAGGGAAATTGTGAGGATTTCATCATGAATAGACATAGAAACATAGAATGATGGGGAGATTTCTTCACAATTTTCAATTATTGGGCTGAGAATAACAACTGGTTGGATATTTTGCAGTTTTACATAGTCAGTGGAAGCTTGGATGGCATTAGGCTCAAGAGCCTCAAGGATAGATTTTTTGAAGGACTCATTCTTCACTGGTTCAATCAGAGGCATAAGTATTCTTTCCTTCTGAATTTCTGATTGAAAACTGAAAGAAGAAGGGGACTTGTCAAGGCCTCTTACCTGTATGGCTAGAGCTTTGAGGATGATAGGATCAACTGTTGGTTGCTTCTACTTAATGACTTGATATTCTACACGGACAGTAGCTTTATGAACATGATTTTCTGTGAGATTATTCATCACGACCTTAGATTATATTGGTGTTGATCGACAATTTGTAGAACAACTTCACCATCCCATTCTTGGCTGATCTGGTCATTGAATAATGACTTCTCATAGGCAGCTTTGGTTTAAAAAGTGGCGCTGCCTTTTTCTTCCATACAATGGATCTCATCATCCTCTTCAAAGTGCTCTTCCTCCATGACTACATTTTGAAGAGGGGTCTTCACCCTTTGGTCTTCATTGGCATCTTGGTTTCTTTGCAAAATCTGCAACTATTCATTTGCTCTTCTATTCGGATTTGGATTTGGAGGAGAAAAGGTATTAGGAACCCTTCCTTTCCCAAAATGCTACTCAACCTTTAATTTGGAAACTTCAGAGGCTAATGACTCTATCATCTTGGCCATTTTATCAATCTTGGGATCTAAAGATGATGAAGGCTCGCCCCTATATCTCCTTCTATCAGCATTACCTTTGAGCTTTTTTGTAGCCATGATGTTTGATCCTACTTCTAGGGCTACATCTTGCATATCAGACAAAGAAGCACATCGCCTCTCCCTCAACAATTAAACAAAAGTCAGAATCAAAGGAACTAGCATAGATGAGTCTAGCAGAGGTAGTGGTGGGTTTTACTTTAGTTGGTATCTTACCATAAATGCAATTAAATCTCTTATTAAAATCAGACAGTAGCTCACCATTTTCCCTCTATAAGTTCCCAAACACAGTGTGGTAGTAAAGGAGATCCTTCTTATCCCCCCAATGCTTTAGGAATGTATCATCTAAGGCCTAAATATCTACTATATATGTTGGGGTCAGTTCCCTGAACCATTTTATAGCCTCTCCATCTAGGCTTTGGACAAAGAATCTCATCTAGACATCATATTCACTAATGTCCAGGTTATCAGCATAGCTATGCTGTAAAATTACTCAAGATGTTCTTCAGCTGAAACACCTTCAGTCCCAGTGGACTTAGGCACATACTTCTGATACTCTCCAGTAGGCATAGCATTCAAAGGAGTGGGCAATATTAGAGGTCCATACCTAGCAGCTATGATTCTTTCCATTTTGGTAGGTGCTTGTGGACCTACCATAATTGTGGTGGCTAAAAGAGTACTGGCAATCTGAATGATAGAGGGCTGAGGAGTGACTGACAGGAATAAAGGAGTATGATGGATAGGAGGAGAGGTTTCCTTTGGGCATACAACAAAAGGAAAACCTAAAAAACAAGGAGCTTTATGAATCTCTAAGAGTTTTTCTTCACTGCTAGTATTAGAAGTTATACTCTCAACATATATTTGTTCTATTACAAGCCTTTCTTGAAGAGATATAAAATATTTTTTAGGTTTACCTAATCCCGATGCTCCTTTCAGTGATACCTTTCTCTCTTTGATGATTTTTTCAGGGTCAGGTATTGGGTCAGCTTGTAGCTTTTGAGGATTTCTCCGAGTATGCCACACAAACTGAGCCAGAACTATGAAGTGGAGTTGCCAAGAGGTTCAACCTCCAGTAGAGTTTTCAGATAGATGATTACAACCAAAAATGTGCCCAGACTTTGTTTATCATCAAAGTTGGATCTGTGTCATTTCCTAAGGAAGCTAAGCTTCAGTTTCCTCTCCCCGGCAACGGCGCCAATTATGTTATCACTCCAAGAAACTCTCCTAGGTTGTAGCTCGGAGATGCCCGGTAACATATAATCTTCAATATTGTTCTCTGAACTATTGCAATAAATTATGGTTTAGATCAAGCTAGATAACCATTTCAACTATGTTTTAACTCAAGACATGCATGAACACCCTCAACGTACAAGGCTTTAGACCACTAATGCTCAATAGTTTGTAGATTCAATGAATGGATGGAGAATACTGACCATACCTGCAGATGCATACATAAACATAAATGAATGGCTAGCTATAGGAAATAAAGAAGCCTACAAATCTAATTTATCAAAGCAGAGATAAGATGACAGTTATCTGGCCTTAGACACAAAGAAAACATGAACAAACTATTCAAGTGCAAGCATAGAACAACAAAAAGAATGGACATTGAACATATAATGGTAAAAGAAGCCTATATTGCTTAGAATGAAGGTGAGAAGCTTGAAGGAACAGAGGAGGAACAATCTCCAAAAGTTGAACCTCTATTACATCTTACTTTCAGCTATTTATACCCTGTTTACAATGCTCCTGAGCTCTAAGAGGCTCAGAGTCTTAATCTGTCTGATCTGCATTGTTAACTGATTTGATGCCCTCTAAGCATGGGATCGAAGTTTTCTGCTTCTGACAGCAGAGTAACTACTTTCAAATATTTTTGGTAGCTTGTTGCTCTGTCTGGGAGTTTTCCTATGCCAAAGATGCTCCATAATGTTTGTTGGTGCAGTTGTTGCGCTGTTTGAGCTCCCTGATCTTTTTGTTTCAGGCTGCAACGTGTTGCGGCCCTTGTTTTTCTCTTTCTGAGCTCTGTTTCCTAGCAAACTATCTCCTGGGCATTGTTATATGGTGAAATGGATCTTGGGGCCTTTGTGTTTCCCTTTAAACTACAAACTATGACTATTTTGGTTATAAACAGCGAAAATGCTGCAACATTGATAAATCCCACCCATCGTTGTTCATTCCGAAATTCAAAGTCCTCAAAATATGGTTTAATTTTCTATTGGGTCCAGCCTTGTCACCATCACAAGTCGCTCTCGGCCTGTTCTATGATTCCCTTTGTATTTTGTAAATACATTAAAACTATGAAAAACATTGAAAATGGGTTTTACACGGATTTCAAATATAATATATTTTCATTCCAGAAACCCATCAGGTCCAGGTTCCATTGCTACCGCACTGCCTTAGGCTTCCTTCGTATTTCGTTATATAATGAAAATACGCAAAAAATGCATAAAAATCGGCCTTTTGCGGACTTGAAAAATATATATATTCTACTTCCTAGACCCTTTTGGTTCTGGGCTTCATCACAATCGCACTGCCCAAAGGATCCCTTGTATTTCGTTGTATAATGAAATACACGTAAAAACATTAAAATAAGGCTTTGGCACGGACCTGAAATTTTATAAGAAAACATTTATAATGTCATCGGGTCTGCAAAATTGGGTCGCTCGTATGTATATGTAAAGGCCCCGCCCCTTTGGTTTCCGCCAATAGCGATCCGTCGATGCAATGTGGACCGTCGATCCGCACGCGCGATCGACAATCCACGTTGAATCTATGATCACTATCGCTCATTCCACACAACCTGTGTTGATACTTCCGCCGATATGACCTGCCGATAGCAATCATCAACAATTGTTGATCGACGGTGTCCAACTCTGATTGCCACTGCTTAGGACCACCGATTTGTGATTTGTTGCTTAGATCTGGGCCGTTGATCGACCAAATCTAATGACAGTTGTGCATTCTTGGGCTTTAAGCCTGCGATAAGGGTTTTTGACTGATTTTGAAGTGTTTTAGCCTCCCGATGTGCATTTTTTCCCTTCCAAGGGCTCTCCTCCCTTGCTTGTTTCGATCTTGGGATGATCTTAAGCACTTTTGAAGATTCCAAGAGCATTTTGGATCCCTTTGCATGATTTTAAGCAAACTTTGGAGACTTTGGGAGTATTTTGGATCCATTTTTGGGCCAAACACCAACAAAGCTAACAGGAGCATCAAGAAGTATAAGGCCATATTTGTGGCCAAAGGCTTCTCACAGGTAGAGGTAGTTGACTATGAGGAAACCTTTTCCCTGGTAGAAAGATATTCCTCAATCATAACCATTCTAGTATTAGTTGTGCATATGGGGTGAAAGATCCATCAGACGAATGTGAAGACCACCTTCCTCAATGGCGTTGTTGAGTAAGAAATTTGCATAGAGCATCTAGAGGGATTTGAGACTTATGACAGGGAGACATGTGTGTAGACTCAGGAGAGTCCTGTATGGTCTTAAGTAGGCACACTGAGCATGGTACACTTGTATTAACACATATATCAATGGATTGGGCTTCACCAAAAGTGAAGCAAATGCCAATCTCTATCACATTGTGGTAGATGGATAATTGCTTATCTTGGAATTGTATGTTGAAGACTTGATACTTATATGGGATGAGAAGTTGATCCACTCTTGCAAGGAGAACCTTGCAAGATAATTTGAGATGAAGGACATGGGCTTGATGCATTACTTCCTTAGGTTGGAAGTATGGCAGGGTGATGGTGAGATGTTTTTGAATCAGGGGAAGTATTCCTCTAAAATACTTCAAAGATTTCACATAGAGAACTACAAGCCTATGGACAACCCTTTATCTACCAACTAGATGAAGGAGCACGATTCTTTAGGAGAGGCAGTAGATGCTACCATCTACAGCAAGCTTGTGGGATCCTTGATGTATACAGTGAACATAAGGCCTAACATATTCCTCTAAAATACTTCAAAGATTTCACATAGAGAACTACAAGCCTATGGACACCCCTTTATCTACCAACTAGATGAAGGAGCACGGTTCTTTAGGAGAAGCAGCAGATGCTACCATCTACAGCCAACTTGTGGGATCCTTGATGTATACAGTGAACATAAGGCCTAACATATGCTAAGCAGTTAATAATTTAAGTCAATCCATGGTGAAGCCTACGACACCATATTGGAAGGCAACGAAGCATGTGTTAATATACCTCAAAGGCACAACCGAGTATGGGTTATGGTACAGGAGGATAGAGGGAGTGGAACTCAAAGGATTCATTGATGCAAACTGGGTAGGAATTCCATCAGACAGGAAAAGTACTTCAGGTGTTATCTTTAGTTTTGGGTCTACAATTATTTCCTGGTATAGAATAAAACGGAGGTATGTGGCAATGTTACACAGCAATTTGTCATTGTCCCTGTTACCCCTTTTCCTGCATCTTGGAGGACTCATTCCGGGACCTACGAGAAGTGGCATGACCTACAAACACTTGCATTACATTCCCCTGAACTTGAACTTCATTTGCCCTGAAGACACCTCCCACTAAAAACCTATAAAAATAGCCCTTTTTCCATTAGCGTGGCTCCACAGTGCAGCACTCGCGCCAATGGGGGAAATCCTCCATAGAGGGCGCGCCAGTTGGCGCTCTGTCACAGATTCGCACTCATGCCAACCATAATGAGTGGTGTTTTTTAACAAACCAACAGCGGAAGATTCATCCTAACCAACTCCTAGACTGAATCTATCTTGAGTTGGGTGGTTTGGCTTCGAATCTCCATAGAGGGGAAGTGGTTTGCCACCTCTCATGGAAGCTTCTTTAGTGATAAAGCCAATCCCCTGAATATTGTGGATGATCCCAACTCCCCCTCCTCTATCTATAAAAGCTTGTCCATTTTCCTTTGGCAAGCTAGTTCCAGAGATTGATAATTGTCAAGTTACCAAGAGCTTCATGCTGCAAGAGCCTTCTTCATTCCCATAAGTTCAAATCTAAGTAAGGAGATTCTTGTCCAATAACCAAGGAGAGAGAGGCTTGTTCCCATTCCCAACAAGCTTTGCAAGACATGTGCTGCTGATCACCCAGCCAAAGGAGGATTTGACGTCAGAACTATGGTTGTATTCTTCTTTGTTTATCATTAATAAACGACTATTATTATGGTTCCACACTTATTGTTCTTTGTAATAATGATGAGTTATATCCTTTATGACTGATATATAGTTGCATCTATTGGATTTTATTCTTGTGTTTGTGTCATTCTTTGTATGTGCAGGTGTCCATTCACGGAGATCGTGGGGATCGCGATCTACCGGAGCAAAGGAACGGAAGCGTCACCTCTTCTACAAGCACTAGCGTTGGAATCCAAGTAGGCCCTCATCATTGGTATTAAATTTGCAATTAGGAACTTGCGTGATAGCATTGTATGATTGTTGCTGGACCCGATCTGGTCTAGTAGGGATCGCCTCTGTCCGCATAGGAGATTTACCTCCACAACAATTTGGCGACTCAACTGGGGAGCTTGTCTTGCCTTTTTGGTTGTTTCTTGATTTTTACTTGCTTGGTCAGCCTTCTGGGTTGAGTTCTTTTGCTGTTTCTCACCTCTTGGTTTACCTGGTTATTGTTGGCCTAGCTTTGGATTGCTTATTTTTTATTTTTGCATAGCAAACTTGATTGGCACACTTTTATAGTGTAACAGTCACGCCAATTGGCACCAGTTGCTCATATACAACCCGCACCAATCCCTAAAAGGTGCTAGTTGCAGCCTGACAGTCACGCTAGGCCTGGGAACTTTTGAAGTTTGTTTGGTTTTGAGCCTCCTTAGCTTGGTCTTTGTTCTGGGTACCTTTTCTCGACTGCTTGAGTGTGTTGGAGTCTTGTTTGACTGGTTTTGAGTCTCTTTTTTGAGAAATTCTTAATTTGATTTCCTTTGGTCATTGCTTATCGCCTTTGAGTGTTTTTATTTTTTGATCTTTGGAACTCTCACCCAATTTTCTTGATTTGCACTTGATTGGTTCTTAGATTACATTAGAATCATCTTGTGTTTGAGAATTCTCTTGCATAGATCACATTTGCATAATTAGAATTCTCATTTTCAGAATATGAATGAAAAATGTGCATAGATTACATTTGCATACTTTTCAAGTGAATTGTGCATAGATTACAATTGCATAGTTTACATTCTGAAAAATCAATCGTAGATTTAGATCAGTTTTCTTTTATTTGAATTTACATATTTTTATGCTTGTTTTAAACACACAAAAATAAAAATAAAAACTGTTTTGGAATTGATTTGCATTAGTTTTCCTTGATGAAATTAGTGCATTAGATAATTTGTTATATTTTCTCTTAGTGATCAATTTTTTGCATTGTTGGAAGTGAATGGAAACTCTCTCCTTACTTTAGTTAGCATTCATTGAATGAAATAATATATTGTGGCATATAGCTTACATTTAGGAAATTTTGAGACGTTACATATGGTAAGGCCTGAAAACTGAAACGTAATCAAAGATAAACTTTAAAATGAACTGAATGAATCTAACAATGCATTGGAACATAACGCACACTGTTTAAAGGTCTAGGCTAGAGACGTGCTCCGGCGTCGTTAAACCTAGTCACTTTTGTTTCCACTCAAGGTTGGGTGATTCCTCCTTCTGTGACTCAATAGTGGTCTAGTACGGA
>APFE030280807.1:34523-53114 GCA_000404065.3 Pinus taeda | reverse complement strand
AAGGCATTGGAGAAACTATATGAAAAACCCTCGGCCTCAAACAAGGTATTTCTTATGAAACGGTTATTTAATATGAAGATGTCAGAAGGTGGATCTGTTGTAGATCATTTAAATGATTTTAATACTGTTACAAGTCAAATATGTTTCGTAGGGGTAAACTTTGATGATGAAGTTAGAGCTCTATTATTCTTGTGCTCATTGCCAGAAAGTTGGAATGGTTTAGTAGTGGCCATTAGTAACTCTGTGTCTGGATCTAGTACTTTAAAGTTTGATGATGTTGTCGGTGCTATCCTTAGCGAGGAAATGCGACGGAAAAGCTCTCGTGAGACATTAGGAAATGCTTTCAGTGCAGAGTCTAGGGGAAGAAAAATGGAAAGAGGAAAGAGCTCAGGATATCACAGTAAATCAAGGAAAGGAAAATCCAAGTCCAGATTGGGGATAGTGTGCTGGAAATGTGGAAAGAAAGGACACCTAAAGAAAGGTTGTAGATCTCGGAAGGGAAAAGAAGGAGATTCACAGCAAGAAAAAAATCATGAAGCAAATGTGACAGGTGAGGTGTTACAAGATGCTTTGTTTCTTTCTTTCGAAAATATTACTGATTCCTGGGTGGTAGATTCAGGGGCCTCATTCCATGCCACACCTGATAAGAAATACTTTCATGACTATGTTCAAGGAATTTTAGACAAGTTCGTTTTGGTGATGATAAACCCTATAAAATTGTTGGAATGGGTAAGGTTCTTATAAAACAGCAGAATGGAAACCAATGGCTACTAAAGGAGGTAAGGCATGTTCCAGATCTAAAGAAAAATCTGATTTCAACAGGGCAGTTAGGCGGTGAAGGTTGTGTGACAACTTTCACAGATAAAGCTTGGAAGGTCACCAAAGGAGCCCTGGTAATAGCAAAAGGCGAAAGGTTGGTACATTGTATTTATGCAATGGTATTTCTAACTCTGTTAATGCTTTAACTTCCAAAGGAGCAGATGCAGCATTATGGCATCATAGGCTTGGACACATGAGTGAAAAAGGATGAAGATTCTTCACTCAAGGAATTTGTTGCCGGGTTTGAAGAATGTTGATTTGGACTTCTGTGAGAATTGCATTTATGGAAAACAGAAGAGAGTCAGATTTCTCAGAGTTGGGAAAGAAAAGAAGAATGAAAAATTGGAGCTTGTGCATACAGATGTATGGGGACCTGCTCAGGTATCATCTCTCGGCGGCTCTCGTTATTATGTTACTTTTATTAATGATGCAACTAGAAAAAATTGGATTTATTGTATTAAGAATAAATCTAATGTATTTGATACTTTCAAGAAATGGAAAGCTTTGGTTGAGATTGAGACAGGAAAGAAATTGAAGTGTCTCAGATCAGACAATGGAGGTGAATACTGCAGCAAATAGTTTGATAGGTATTGTTCAGAGCGTGGAATTCACATAGAGAAGACAGTTCCAAGAACACCACAAGAAAATGGTGTGTCAAAAAGGATGAACAGAACAATCATGGAGTGTGCAAGGTGCATGAGATTGCATGTAGGATTTCCTTTACAGTTTTGGGCAGATGTTGTAGATACTGTAGTTTATCTAATAAACAAAGGGCCTTCAAGTTCCATGGATGGTGGTGTTCTAGAGGAAGCATGGACAGGTAAAAAGGTAAACTACTCCTTTTTAAAGCCTTTTGGTTGTGAGGCCTTTATCCATATTAATAAAGAAAATAGAACAAAGCTTGAGGCAAAGTCAAAGAAATGTACCTTTATTGGATATGCTGTCAAAGATTTTGGTTATCGCTTATATGATTACAAAAATCACAAAATCATTAGGAGTAGAGATGTAATATTCAATGAAAAGGTCTTGTATAAGAATCAGTTGCAGGAAAAGAAACAAGAAAAAGAAAACAAGGAATACGTAGTTCTTGATGAGATCACTGAAAAATTAAAGGTGCCTGAAAAAAATAATAATCAACAACCACCACAACAACAACAGGCATCCCAAACACCTGAAAGTGGTGTTAGAAGATCTACTAGGATAATTATACCCCCTGAACGATACTCTCCTTCATTATATTATTTATTGTTGATTGATTCTGGTGAACCCGAATGTTATGAAGAAGCAATACAGGTTGAAAGCAGGAAGAAGTGGGAGCTAGCCATGGAAGAAGAGATGGAATCCTTAATGCATAACTAGATTTGGGACTTAATCAGGTTGCCTGCAGGAAAAACTACATTGAAGAATAAATGGATTTACAGGCTGAAGGAAAAAGATGGAGGAAAACAAAGGTACAAAGCTAGACTTGTGGTGAAGGGGTTTGCACAGAAGAAAGGTATTGATTTTGATGAAATATTTTCTCCTGTTGTTAAAATGACTTCAATCGAACTATTTTAAGTCTAGTGGTTGTTTGAAAGATTTCATCGAGCAGTTAGATGTTTAAAGACAAACCTTCTGGCTATGGGCCATTTGAGAGATAGAGATCTATATATGCCAGCATCCACAGGATATGACGTGTAAAGAGGAGAACTAGTGTGCAGTGAAGAGAGCTTGTGATGAGACTTTAAACAGCGCTCCAAGCAGTGTGGTATCTAAAATGACAAGGGTTTATGTCTGAACCAAGGTTTATACTAGATGTCACCTATCATTGGTGTTTATCTGAAAAAGCAAAATGATGGCAGCTATATTATATTGTTATTGTATGTAGATGACATGCTTGTTGCAGGATCTAACATGCAGGAAATAAATGTGCTCAAAAGAAAATTGGAAAATTCATTTGCAATGAAGGATTTCGGAGCTGCAAAAAAAATCCTTGGTATGAGAATAACTAGAGACAGGAAAAATTGTAAATTAACATTGCCTCAGAATGAGTACATACAAAAGGTGTTGAAAACATTTATCATGCACAATGCAAAACCAGTTAGTACACCTTTTTCTAGCCATTTCAAACTTAGCAAGGAAATGTGCCAAAAGACCCAAGAAGACATGGATTATATGTCTAAAGTTACATATGCATCAGCAGTTGGAAGCTTAATGTATGCAATGGTCTGCACAAGGCCTGATATTGCACATGCAGTGGGAGTTGTAAGCAAGTATATGAAAAATCCAGGAAAGGAACATTGGATGGCAATGAAATGGATTCTCAGATATTTGAAAGGTACCACAAACCAAGCATTATGCTTTGGTGGTTCAAACATTTCTCTACAGGGATATGTTGATGCAGATATGGAAGTGACAGAGATAACATGAGGAGCACTACAGGATATGTATTTGTTGTTGGTGGAACAGCTGTTAGTTGGGTTTCAAAAATCCAAAGTGTTGTTGCACTTTCAACAACAGAAGCAGAGTATGTTGCTGCTACAGAGGCTAGTAAAGAAATTATTTGGTTACAAAGGTTTATGGGTGAATTGGGTAAGGAGCATGACAAGGGCACGTTATATAGTGATAGCCAAAGTGCCATTCATCGTGCAAAGAACTCAGCATTTCATTCCAGGACTAAACACATACAGCTCAAGTACCATTTCATACGATCAGTGTTGGAAGCTGGATAGTTGAAGCTGGAAAAGGTACACACTAGCCAGAATCCTGCAGATATGCTAACAAAAGTTGTAACCAGGGAGAAACTGAAATGCTACTTTCATTGGTCTTCAAGGTTGACGATGAAGAGAGAAACAGCCAAGTTCAAAAGAGGAGTCATTTCCAGCAATGAAGCAGCGATGGAGTGCTACAAATCATTTCCAAGTGTGGAATGTTGTGTGTGAGCATTATTGTCAGAGGTCTTTGTTTCGCCGGATGTAACCTCAGGAAGTTTGTACACCCCTCACACGAGGGGGCAGGGGGACTTGTCCCCCCCACGGGGGTCTGGGGGGGCCGATCCCCCTCGGCTGGGGGGTCTGCGGGCCAGCGGTCCCCCGGCGTGGGCTCGGGGGCAGCGCCCCCGAAGCTAAAAACAGATGTAAATTTTCTTTGTACAAGTATAGTAATTTCTAGTCAATCTAGGCCATTCATTACGTGGATGATCTGACAATAGAACTTATGTTTAGTTTAGGGTTTCTTGCCCTAGAAGGCAACCCCTCTCTTTGTATGATGGCATTGTATTTGAGGCTGTGATAGATGTGTATTCTGTATGTGTGAGTGGAAAACAGAGAGGTGAGACTGTGAGAGAAAACAGAGGATATTACAGCGGATTTGTTGTAGGTTGTGTCTCTTCATTTTGTTGGATAATAGAAAGGAAGGACTGGCTATTCGGGGTGGACGTAGCCCAAACTGGGTGAACCACGTATATCTGTGTCTCTCTTGTTTTATTTGTTTTCTGTGTTTATATTTCTACAATATTTTATGTGTTCCATTGCTCCGTAATATATAATTTTCTAACACCATCAAGTGAAAAAGAAAACAAATTGACAAGTATGACAGGCAAAGAATGGGATATTCTTCATAGCGAGTCACTAGGATAAATGCGGTTGTTCCTGGAAGTGTCATTGGCTTTCAATATTTCAAAGGAAATGACATCAAAAGATTTAATCAAAGAATTGGCCAAATTATATGAAAATCCCTCAAACTCAAACAAGGTATTTCTTATGAAAGTTTTATTCAGTATGAAGATGTTAGAAGGTGGATCTGTTGTGGATCATTTAAATGAAATTAACATGGTTACCACTCAGTTAAGTTCTATATGGGTAAATTTTGATTATGAAGTTAGGGCTATGTTTTCTATGTGCTCATTGCCAAAAATTTGGAGTGGTTTAGTCATGGTTATCAGTATCTTTTTGTCTCTATATCTAATACTTTAAACTTTGATAATGTTGTTGGTGCTATTCTTAGCGAGGAAATGCAATGGAAAAGATCAAGTGAGACAACTGGTAATGCTTTGACTGCAGAGACCGGGGGAAGAAAACTAGAGAGAGGAAAGATCCTGAGACATCACAATAAGTCAAGGAAAGGCATATACAAATCCAGATCAATGATAGTGTGTTGGAAATGTGGCCACCTAAAGAAAGACTGTAAATATCAAAAAGGGAACAGAAGGTGATGGACATCAAGAGAACAATTGGGAAGTGAAGGTAATAGGTGAGGCGTTGCGAGATGCCTTAATTATTTCATTAGAAAATAGTATTGATGCATGGTTGGTATATTTAGGGGCTTCATTCCATGCCAAACCTAATAGAAACATTTTCATGACTATGTTCAAGGATATTTTGGACTAGTTCGTCTGGGTGATGATAAACCTTGTAAAACCATTAGATTGGGTAAGGTACTTAAAAGAAACTAAATGGAAACCAATGACTATTAAAGGAAGTAAAGAATGTTCCAAGTCTAAAGAAAAATCTAATTTCAATATGGTAGTTGGGAGGTGAAAGATGTGTAATGACATTTATATACAAAACTTGGAAGGTCACTAAAAGAGCCCTGGTAATAGCAAAAGGAAAAAAGGTTGATACATTTTATTTATGCATTGGTATTTCTAGTTTTGTTAATTCTTTAACCTCCATAAGAGAAAATACGACACTATTGAATCATAGGCTCAGGAACATGAGTGAGAAGTGGATGCATATTGTTCACTCAAGAAATTTGTTGCCAAGTTTGAAGCATGTTGATTGGTATTTCTACAAAAATTGTGTTTATGGAAAAAAAAAAGAGTTAGATTTCTTAAAGTTGGGAAAGAAAAGAAAAGTGAAAAATTAGAGCTTGTGTATACAGATGTATGAGAACCTTCTTAGGTATCATCTCTCTGTGGATCTAACTATTATCTAATTTTTATTGATGATAAAACTATGAAAACCCATATTTGTTGTTTTTGGAATAAATCTGATTGAAGGTTTTAACCTCGTACATAAATTACCTGCATATGAATTCTAAAACACGGAAAATAAACAATAGCGAGAGCATAACACATCAAACAAATATACATAGAGATTTTCCCCTAGATCCCAAAACTGGGACTACCATATTGATTTTTCATAATGTTCCTTTCAATGTTGCAATACATATATATACATGTCGAAGCATCCAATACCATGGACTGAAAACCATCGCGCCCAAAACCATGCACAAAACCATAGGTAGGTTCGCCCACCAAATATAGGGTCCAAAAAAAAATTCCCCAGGGTGCTGCCTCGAACAGAGGGGGGCTAACCGCCCCCCTCAAATCCCCTATGACCCATCCGCTGCTCCGCCCCTCCTCTTACCCCTCGGATTACTAGGATAGCTAGTCGTGGAAAGAATATAACACAACCCAACACTGATGTCTTTGATACTTTTAAGAAATGGAAAGATTTGATTGAGAATGAGATAGGAAAGAAGTTGGAGTGTCTCATATTAGACAATGAAGGTGAATACTACAACAAGGAGCTTGGTAATTACTGTTCAAACCATGGAATTCTATAGAGAAGACAGTTCTAGGAACACCACAAGAAAATGGTGTGTTAGAAAGGATGAATATAACCATGATGTAGTTTGCAAGGTGTATGAGATTGCATGTAGGATTGCCTTTACAATTTTGGGAAAAGTATATCCTATTTTTTATCTAATAAAAAAGGGCTTTCAAGTTCCTTAAACGGTGGTATTCCAGAGGAGGCATGGGAAAGTAAGAACGTAAACTACTCATTTCTAAAGACTTTTGGTTGTGAAGCATTAGTCCACATTAATAAAGAAAACAAAACAAATCTTGAAGAAAAATCAAAGAAGTGTACCTTTATTGGATATGGTGTTAATGAATTTGGTATTCAATGAAAGGGTATTCAAAGAAAATGCATTGTACAAATATCAGTTACAGGGAAAGAAATAGGAAAAAGAAAACATAGAATACATAGTGCTTGATGAGATCATAGAAAAATTAAAGTCAAAGTTGCGAGGAAATCATAATGATAAACAACAACAATAACACAAACAACAACAGGCACCTCAAACTCCTATTGGTGCTATTATAAGATCTACTAGGCTAAGTAAACCTCCTGAACAATACTATCCTTCATTATATTATGTAATTTTGACTGATTATAGTGAACTAGAAGGATATGAAGAAGCAATGGAGGTAGAAATCGGGAAGAACAAGGAACAATCCATGAAAGAAGAGATGGATTCCTAGGTATATAACTAGACTTGGGACTTATTTAGGTTTCGTGCAAGTAAAACAAAATTTCATAATAAATGGGTTTATAGGCTAAAGGAAGAAGATGGAAGAAAAACGAGGTATAATGTTAGAATTGTTGTGAAGGGGTTTGCACAAAAGAAAGGTAAAGACTTTGATAGAATTTTTTCTCCTATTGTTAAAATGACTTTAATTAGAACTATTTTAAGTCTAGTGGCAACATAATATTTGCATCTTGAATGGTTAGTTGTAAAGACAAACTTTCTCCATGGGGATTTGGAGGAAGAGATGTATATGCAGCAACCACAAGGGTATGAGGTCAAAGAGAATGAGAAATTAGTGTGAAAGTTGAAGAAGAGTTTGTATGGCTTAAAACTAGCTCGAAGGAAATGGTATCTAAAATTTGACGTGTTTATGTCTGAATAAGTTTATACTAAATGTCATTTTGACCATTGTGTTTATCTTAAGAAACAAAAATGATGTCAACTATATTATATTGTTATTGTATGTAGATGCCATGCTTGTTACAGGGTCTAACATGCAAGAAATAAATGTGCTCAATGGAAAATTGGCTAATTCATTTGCAATGAAGGATTTGGGTGGTGCAAATCAAATCCTTGGTATGAGAATAATAGAGATAAGAAAAATTGCAAATTAACATTGTCTTAGAGTGAGTACATAGATAAGGTGTTGGAAAGCTTTAATATGCAGAATACAAAACTAGTTAGTACACCTGTGGCCAACCATTTCCAACTAAGTAAGGAGATGTGTCCCAAGACTCAGGAAGAGATAGGTCATATGTCTAAATTTCCATACACATCAGCAATTGGAAGCTTAATGTATGCAATGGTGTGCACAAGACCTGGTATTGCACATGTTGTGGGAGTTGTGAGAAAGTATATGAACAATCTATGAAAAGAGCATTAGATCACAGTGAAGTGGATTCTCAGGTATTTGAAAAGTAACACTAATCAAGCATTATGTTTTGGATGTTCAAACATTGTTCTAGAGGGATATGTCATTGAATATATGGCAGGTGATAGAGATAACATGAGGAGCACCATAGGGTGTGTGTTTACTATAGGTGGAATAACTATTGATTGGGTTTAAAAAATGCAAAACATTATTGTGCTTCCAATAATGGAAGTGGAGTATATTGCTACTACAGAGGCTAGTAAAGAAATTATTTGGTTACAAAGGATTATGGATGAATTGGGAAAGAAGAATGAGATTGGCAGGTTATACAATTACAATCAGAGTGCCATTCATCTTACAAATAACTCAACATTTCATTACAATAATAAGCATATACAACTCAGGTACCATTGCATACAATCGGTTTTGGAAGATGGACAGTTGAATCTAGAAAAGACACACACTAGCGAAAATCTTACAGATATGTTAACAAATGTTGTAACAAGCGAGAAACTAAGTTCCTGCTCAATTTCAATTCATCTTCAAGTATGATGGTAAATATGCGAAAAAACCAGGTCCAAGTGGAAGCATTTTCCAACAAGTGAAGCAACGATGAAGTTGATATAACCAATATCCAAGTGGGAGATTGTTGGGTGTGGAGCTTGATTATCTTCCTGATTCAGAGGTTTTTTTTTAGCCATGGTTGGATCCCCATGCTTGACAAGGGGAGCGTTGGGAGGCTTCTCCCCCCCCCCCATAAATGTCATCGCCCCATCCCCCCCCTGGCAAGGGTTTGGGGGTAGTGACCCCGAAGCAAAAAAATTGGATAATAATTGCCTTGTAAAATATTGTAATTTCATAGTCAATCTAGGTTGTTCATTAGGAGAAAGATATGTCAGTAGAAGTTAGGTTAATTTAGGGTTTTCTTTCTCTAGAAGCAAACCCTTAATTTTTATGAGGGAATTGTATTACAGATGTGTATTATTCTATGTGAGAAAAAAAGAGGAGACTATGTGAGAGTGAATAGGAAGTTACAATAGATTTGTTGTAGGTTGTATCCCTTCACTTTGTTGGATAACATAAAAGGAAGGATTGGTTGTTTCTCTATGGATGTATCTCAAATTGGGTGAACCATGTATATCTGTGTCTCTCTTGGTTTATGATTTTTTTTTTGTGTTTGTGTTTCTACAATATTTTATGTGTTCCATTTCTCTGTTATTTAATTTCTATCAGGATCTTCTAACTTTTCATGAATACCTCTTATAGTGTTCACAACCTCATAAACTCTTAGAATGTATTTAGATATATCTTCATTATCATGCATCTTCAGAGACTTGAATTGAATTCTAAAACCTTGAACATTGGATTGATTTACCTTGATGTCACATTCATAACAACTTCTCATGTTGTCCCAAATAGCTTTTGCAGTTGTGCAATCCATGACCTTGACTAGTTCTAATTCAAGTAGGCCATCAAGCAAAGCATTCATAGCTTTGGCATTACATGTAAATTCCACCTTTTGATCTCTAATAATCAAGGCTTGAGGATTTTAATATTATTATACCATTGCATCCCATACATCAACTACAAATGACTGAATATAGGTTTTCATTCTAACTTTCCAAAAAATATAGTTTGTTCCATTGAATATTGGTTCCCTATTGGTGTATCATATTTCCTAGTTTGCTATAGTTCTTGATCTTTCTTCCAACTATTAAAATAATCTAGAAGTAACTTGAACTCTTATACCAATTGTTAGAAACTAGGACAATACTGAGAGTGGGGGTGAATCAATATTGTAGGAATTCTAAAATTTTCTTTCACTAGCAAAGAATAAGTACTTCAACAAAAATTCATATGAGCATCACAAGAATCAACATAAGAAGCACAAAATATCACAGTGATTCTTCAAAATTTTCCTTCGATTTACTTCACAAGGGCAATATTTTTCTTGTTGTTAAAAAGTTCTTTGGCTACAACCAAAATGAAGCTACTAGTCCCTAATTTATTAGCTACAACTAGAAGGAGCTACAACCCCTATCTTATCAGCTACTAGTGAAAGGAGATACTACCCCTGATTTGTAAGCCGCCACTTTCTTGACCTCCTTGATTCATCTTTTATTCCATTTTCAAACTGAAATCATGAAGGCCATTTCCTTTCATAAAACAAATAATTACTGACCTCAATTACTCACCCCAATCACCATAAAATCACTTTCAGTAATTTCTGATCACTAATCAATCCACCAGCATCCAACCAACACACCAACACAATCCACAAAATACACCTTAATACTCTTATTGCAAATTTATTTCTACTTATATAGAATTTGAGATGATAAGTTTAGTTTCACAACTTTTAGTTAAGTTCAGCTCTATATCATGCATAAACTCTTATTTTTAACTCATCTATCACTTTTGTTAAATATTATTAATGTGGTATTTATGTATTTAATTTTTCTCCCCTATATCTATATGAAAATATAAGTTAAACTATCCAAATTTGTAATCCTGGAATTTTTAGAAGTTTTTTTAGAACTTTTCTAAATTTGGTGTACCACCAGATTTGGAAAAATAGCCAAATATACTGCCAACTTTGTGCATGTGGCTAGTAAAAATAATCTGATTGATGGAGTTCCTTCATATTAGCACCTTTAATCCACACAACTCAGAGTTATGACCAATTCGCAATGAGGTTGGGGCTTGTATAACGTCAAAGGTCTACCAAATTTTGTTCTCCATTTTTCACCAACTGTACAGAGTCCTAACTAAGTCAAAAAGTTTCTCTCAAACATGACCCTAGTGGGTATTTTAATGTAGGTCGGAAGTCGAGGGTCGACCTGCAATCCCTGTTCCATGCAGGAATTTTCCTCTAAGTTTCCAGAGGCTCGACTAGCCCGAAGTCCTGAACTCTTGGTCTAATTTCTTTGATTTTCACCAAAAATGAATACACAAAAAAATATTGAAAAACACATCCTTTGGCTCGACTACCACATCATCATGTTGACGTCATATGTGCATCATATGTGCCACGTGGTGCCTCCTGAGTGGTGACACATGTCACCCACATTTGGCCCACTTGGCCACCTAAAACTTCCAAAATCACATGCCATGTGTCACACCCTCATAGGTGCAATGTCATTACTATCATCTTGTTAATGTCATCATCTACCTGTTCCTCCACCTATGTGTCCATATCACCTTTGTCAGCCAATGAAAATGATCCATGTTTCTTCTTATCCATGATGCATGACACATCATATGTTGAGTTACCAAAACCATTTAACTGTCATGGTTTATATACAACACCCTCCTTAGTGGTTGCATGGAGAACATAGACCGAAAGAAAGGGAAATCGAGTGGATCAAAGAAGAAAGAGCACTAGGAAGCATCCAAGGAAGGGGAAAAAGTGGAAAGTGGGAAAGGGAAAAAATATAGTGGCCATAGTACACTAGTGCAAACATCCCAACAACCACTACAACCATTGTAAAATTTATGGTCATACAAAGGAGAAGTGTTGGAAGTTGCATCTAGATCTCAAACCGAAGAAAAAAAAGAAAGTTACTAAGAAGAAAAATATCATGGACATGGATTCAAGCAACTAGGTGGAAAGGAACTTGTACGTGGATGAGAATTTTGTCTATACATTAGTGCAGAAGGGGGTGAATTTGAGTAGCCTTCAACAACAGGAAGAGAAAAAAAATACCAAACTCTTTCATATAAAGATACAAGTTATGAAGACAAATATTTATATTTTGTTCTACTCAATATCACAAGAAAATATCATTACATGAGATTTGGTCAACAAATTGGGATTAGAAGTTCATGTTCATCCAAGACCATATCCATTGGGAAGGGTAAATAAGGATGCATAAATAAGGTAATCAAGCAATTCAAAATCATATTTACTGTCAGTGTTTATTTTATTGATGAAATAGAACTAGATGTAGTTTCCATTGATGTATGTGGAGTGGTGTTTGAAAGTCCCTATATGGATATGAAAGATGCAATATTTCATGTGGAGAGACAACTAGTACTACCACATCAAGGATGTAAAATCCTTCACCATAAATATTGTAATATTCCTAATTAGCCATGGCTAATTGGAATATTTGATTTTGTTCAATTTTTGCCTTCTATAGTTATTTGTAAATAAATAAAAAAGTGAGGACAAGGGACATAACTCACTTTTAGAATAAAAAGTCACTTTCTAGTAGCACAATGTTGTGACTTAGAGGGGAGCCAAGGGGGCCAAAGGGGGACACAGAAATGGAGCCCACACAGACACATGGAGGGACTGCGCAAGAGGGAAGAAACACGTGGCAAGAGAGGAATCGCGCAGGAGGAGGTGAGCCTTGGGATTGAGAGAGGCAAAAGCTATAAAGGAGAGAGGAGCCCCCTCATTTTGATAATTCTGGTTATGAGAATTTGTGATATTCATTTCGACTTAGAGCACGCTGGTTGTTTAGCTAGTCTGCAGCATTGTTTAGTGCATTGAGTGTCTCCGTTCAGAGATCTCACCCTTAGCCCCGGGAGACTTCGAGTGCTTGCTCGGGTAAGGTATTTCCATTGGCATTCCAGTAGTAGATTCATCAGCATTTCAACAGAAGTTTCATCAGCATTTTAGCAGCAGTTTCATCAGCAGCTTCATGAGCATCTTTGAGGAACTACGCAGAACCCCAAGGGGGTGATTTTCGGGGGTCGACCATTTCAGAAAATCTTTCTAGGTTTTTCTGGGATTTTTTAGTAGAGTCCAATTCCAAATATTTAGCCTTTTCTGAGGAGGGGAGTAACCCCAAATCCTCATTCGATTTCTAGTAGCAACAACAGCATGGCAGTTTCCCAGCAACTAGGACGCAAAGTAGTGTGAGGCCATTCCAGGGAAGCTTTCTAGGTTTCTTGAGTAGAGCCCGAATCCAGAGTTTCAGCTTTTTCCGAGGAGGGGAGCAGCCCCAAATCATCATTTGTTTCCTAGCAGCAAAAGTAGCACAACAGCAACATCCACGCAGAGAGGCCATTCTTGTCATTCTGAGAGTATTTCTTCACTTGCCTTGTGCAAGTCGAGTGCCATCTATCTAATCACCTCTTGTACTCATTTATTGCTTAGTATAATAAAATGGCTTAGCATTTCTCGCTGCATTTCTTGTGTATCTTCTTATATTTCTGATTTACATTATTATATGTTGTTCCACTGTTATTTTATGACTTCTGGGTTATTATATCATTTACACATATTTGGTTGGAGTTTTTGCGGGGGTTTGAGGAATATTCGGGGTTAGGAATATTATAGTGGTATCAGAGCATAGATCTAGCTCAGCCTATGGAGCTAGCAATCTATGACACTGGGGAAAAACCCTATATCTGTTACAGAAGTTAGAGATACAGAGACACTGGGCATAGGTTGGAGAATACCTACGGAGAGGGAGATTATGTTCCTGTGGCAGACGCAGAATAAGAGGAACATGTGGTAGACACAGAACAGAGAGAGCCAATAGTGGACGCAGAGCAGATGGCAGATGAGGACGGGAAGAGACTTGCAGATATGCTCCTCAAATCAGTGTAGGATCTGTCAAGGCAGATTGAGGTGATGGGGCAGAGATTCACAGCAGTAGAGGCCAGACAGCGTGAGAGCCCGTGAGTTTTTCATATCGGTGAGGGATCAGGTGCATCCCATCACTTGCCAGAGCAGCATGATACTGTGCAGTAGGGGGCCTCACATGCTCCTACACGCTCTACCATGCCCACCTTCTTAGGAGCAGACACGGGGGCCGTAGCCCAGTAAGAGGCAAAGCCTGGGAATATGGGAAATTATTTTGCAGAGTACCAGGTCTATGGGCAGGATTTCAGGGAAGCCCTCTCATTCAGAGATTTTGTTCAACTCCAGTGGGATAACAGACCCCGTGATCATCACAGAGGGTACCGGCATTACCATGATGGCAACGCCCATCGTGCAGTGAGCAGATTCCACTTGCCTACGTTTGATGGTTCATCAAACAGTTCGGAAAAGTCTTGGGTGGAGAAGCTATAAATTTATTTCCAGCTTAACCAAATGTCGGAGGCAGAGGCCATCAAGGTGGCAACGTTGCATTTGGATGGTGAGGCCTAGGATTGGTGGTTTCATGGGATGGTTACATTGGGACACTCCACAGTGACATCATATGCTAAGTTTACCAGGAGACTGGTGGAGCGATTTGATCGGAGGGATCCAGAGCAGCATTTCGTTGAGTTGACAAGGCTCAAACAGACAGGGAGCCCAGAGACCTACATTGCAGATTTCTTGAGGGTCTCCATGATGGTGCCAGACCTCTCCACGGCACGAAGGGTCTATATGTATGTTGAGGGGTTAGCAGAGCCACTTCGGGGTCTAGTCCGATCCACTAGACCAGCTACGCTCTAGGACGCTATCAACAGGACCCGAGACTTACAGGATGTCTTACCTAGGACCCGGACACCTTAACCCCAGAGACAGACTTTCCAGTCTAAGGGGAAGGATGTGAGGATTCCACCTCCAAAGGGGAATCCAGGACGAGTACAACTTGACGATGATGCCAGGAGGGAGCTAAAGAAGAAACGGTTGTGCTTCACTTGTCAGGAGCCATGGGCACCAGGACATAGATGTGCCACTAGTAAAGCGCATTTTATTGAGGTATTCTCCAAGAGCAGTGGAGAAAAGGATGACGAGGAGGATGTGGAGGCAGGAGATAACCATGCCATATAGGGACCTTTGCCACCTCCACCACCAACAGCAGGTGGTGCATCTTTTGCACCCACCGGAGGGGCCCTTGTAGCGTTGCAGGGAGTTCCCAAGTATCTGACGCTATGCGTACTAGGGACAGTACGTGGTCAGCGCGTATCAGTTTTGGTTGATAGTGGGGCAACCCACAACTTCATCGATGCCCAAATGGTTGAGCGAGGAGGTATACATATAGAGAGCTTCGATGGGTTTTTAGTCTTGCTCCCAAGAGATCAAACCATGACGTGTGCTTGTTATGTTCCAGAGCTTTCAGTGACGATTGGCACCTACACATTGACAGACCACTTTTTCATGTTTGATATTCTAGACACTAACATGATACTGGGTGTTCAGTGGCTTATCACTCTAGGGAAGGCCATGACAGATTGGAAGACCTTGGAGATGGAGTGGGATGATGAGAAGACAGGGAGGCATGAGAAGATATGAGGACAACACACATATCTGCCTCAGACTGTCTCAGCTCATCGGATGGAGGTAGTCTTCCAAAAGGGAGACATAGAGTGGGTTATCCAAGAGTTGCTTGCATTGCCAGATTTCACGCAACCATTTGTTTTGGAGTGTGATGCGTCACGAGAGGGGATCAACGTAGTATTGATGCAGGGAGCTCACCATATAGCATTTGAGAGCCGGAAGCTCCTTCTGCCTGAGAGGTTGTATTCGATATACGACAAGGAGATGCTGGCTATCATGCATAAATTGGCTAAGTACCGGTAGTATTTGGTAGGCAATAGGTTCATGGTGAGGACTGATCACAACAGCCTCAAGTTCTTTTTGGAGCAGAAGCAGCTACAGGAGAGGCAGCAGAAGTGGATCAGTAAGATCTAAGCATATGACTTTGACATTGAGTATGTTAAAGGTAAGAACAACGTGGTATCATATGCCCTTTCACGTAGACTAGCCATGTTGTCTCTTATGAGCTTGGATACAGATTAAAGGGCCCGGCTCTTACTAGAGTACTCCAAGGACGGATTTACATGTGAGGTTCTGGATGGGTAGGTGGTAGATGATACGTACAGGGTGGTCGATGAGATCATCTACTACAGGGACTGGATCTTCTTGGCTAAGGGGTCTCAACTCAAGAATAAGATACTCCAGGCACCACATGATTCCCCATTGGCAGGACATCAGGGTTTTACCAAAACCTACAGGGCCATTAGGGAGAGGTTCTCATGGAAGGGCCTCAAGGAGGATGTACTCCAACACATTAGGGAGTGCGATGTTTTCCAATGGAACAAGGGAGAGATGAGCCATCCCACAAGATTATTGCAGCCTCTTCCCATTCCGGAGGGAAAATGGGAGAGTATTTCGATGGATTTCATCACAGGGTTGCCCATGGTACAGGGCAAGGATTGTATCTTTGTCGTCATTGATCAACTAACGAAGTACGCACATTTCTTTTCCATATCCACACACTATACAGTAGCACAGGTGGCTGAGCTGTTCTTCAGGGAGATCTTCAGGCTACATGGTCTTCCTAAGACCATCGTTGATCCAAATCGGATCCACAAAAGACTATCAAGAACTTTGACTGTATCGAATTGAAAAAATCTTTAATGAAATCCAAAGCAGCATCAAAAACCCCCTGAACCAATGGCCATGGAAGCCGGTGTGAAACGACAAGGACCTCAGTCAAAGCACGCTGATCAAGGCCCATGGAGACTGTGCAGGAGGCCAAAATAGCCCCTGGGGAGCCCCGGATTAGGAAAAGGAGGCGATTTTTATCGCGCTTAATGTTAGGCGAACAGGGTTGAAATGGGGGAGCCTTAAGCACTCAATCACGTTGGGAGCCAGAGGACCGCGGGTGGAAAAAGGTAAAAAGCACCAATGTACAATGGTGGGACCCATGGCCTGGAAACTGACGGTTTGATCGGGGTGCCCTTGAACGGTAAGAGGTTTTGGAGAAAGCGGAGCGATCACAATTAGTGATTGACGCGTGGAAACGAAGGTGAGAGAAAAACTGCCGTGATCGCACGTTAACGGTCGACCAAGTCAACCGCGCTCGAAGTGCATATGACGTTGGATCTAGAGGAGCCCAGATCAGATGGCTAAGATTGTGCCCGATGGAAAGAAGTGGAATCAACAGGGAAATAAGCTGCAATTTAAAATGGATTTGGAATCTGTTGACCACCACAGTGCAGAAAGAGCGTATTCATGACATAACCGGAGGAATGAGCCAATGAAGCATGCTGGCACCAGTTAGATGGAGACATGTCGCACTCCCTAAGAGTTCATGCTGACGCCTAACAGGGAACTCCAAGCACAGCTGCAGGAGGAGAATTGGCGCAGGCGAGAGAGGAATCGAACAGGCATAGGATCAACTGGTTAAAGCCATGAACAGAGACAGTCGAAAAATAGAGGAGAACTAGGAGAAGGATCCAAGCGACCAAGAGAGACAGTGAACAGTGAACCCTGAGAGGAGGACTAAACACAGAGAGCAGTAAAGCCGAGCAAAAGAGACAGAGGGCTAAGCTGACCATAGGTAGCATCGAGCACCAAAGAGCTTGAAGATTCAAGCCTTCCCATAGAGGAATCTGTCTGGATTGAGCATCACAGTTGGCTCTTTCCACTGTAGACCAAAGGTCACAGAGCTGGTAGGAAGAAAAAGAGTCTGTGAACTCTGAGTGGCTTGGCGAATCCAAGAACCACCCTGCCAAGCAAAATTTGCTGTCAGGAGAACTCAGATTGAGTCCCTGCATTGTAAATTCTTTGCTGTAAGACACAATAAAACCAGGCCACCACTGAAGCTGGACCGGAGACGTAGCCCTAGAGATTAGGGTGAACTCCTTATTAAAAATTGTTTGTGTCTAGTATTGCTTACTGTATTTCTCTGTTGTCCTTCCATTTAAAATGTCTGTGTATTGGCAATCTGATCGATCTATTGTTTCAATAACACAGAACACACACCATCACATGAGTCTGTAATACCTTTTGTTTAATAAATCTTCAACTGAGGTCACTCATAGGGTGATTATCAAATCAAGTGGTATCAGAGCTTTAGGCTCTAAGGTTAGACAAGCTTGTGTTGGTTTAGCTGTGAATGATCACTACATCAAAGCTCAAATTAGGAGAAGGAGAGTTGGTGGAAACTAATCCTGAAATTGGGAGAGTCTATTCTCAGAAGACAATGTCAGAAGAAGGTTCTATAGGGCTAGACCCCTAGTTCATAGAAAGTTTCCTAGCTATAAAGTCTATGGTAGAAGAAATGTATAGGGACTTTAGAAAGCACAAGGATGAAGATTCATCAGGCTCTAAACAAGAAAATGAAGAAGATAAATCTCATTCTCATGACCACTCAAAGGGAAAGGGAAAAGAAGAAAGCTTTCCTACACCTCCTAGTAGCCCTGTGCATAATAAGAAAGCATCCTTGATTAAACTAGATGTCAAATTTGATTTGCCTATATATGATGGAGATATAAATGCTGAAAAGTTGGACAATTGGATTAGACAAATTGATGTGTATTACAGAGTACAGAACATAGACTCAGACAAGAGTAAGATTTAGCTGGCAAGCCTACACCTAGAAGGCACTGCCTTGGTTTGGTGGGAAGGCAGAACCCAAGCTGATATGAGGAAGCATGGTAAGACCATCTTCGTCTGGAGTGAATTTGTTTCTGCAATCAAAAAGCAGTTCTATCCATTGGCCTACATGCAACAAGCCGTGATGAGTTGGAAAACTCTTCAGCAGTTGAAAGGGCAAAGTGTGCAAGGGTATACTCAAGAATTCAGAAAGAGAACATTATTGTTGGGCATCTCATTATACTCACCAGAAACTCTTTTGAAGTACATTGGTGGTCTACACAACTACATGAGGCATACCATCCTCATGTTTAATCCCACTAGTATAGATGAGGTA
>APFE030280798.1:8423-18557 GCA_000404065.3 Pinus taeda | reverse complement strand
CTCCTTGCGAGGAGCATCGTGTCTTATTTTGTAATCGAGCTCTGCTCTATTGGAGGTTGCCCCCTCGAAGAGGCAAGTGAACATTGCTTTCTAAATAATAAAATATTTGTTGTTGTTTCTCACTGTCTATGTTCTGGGTATATTTCTTCACATATTTGGTATTTAGGTATCGTCTTGCAGGTTAAGAGCATAACAAAATGGTGATGAATTTCTCAAGAAATTCATATAAATATTTTTTTCCTTAATTTGAAAAATGCGGATAAAAAAATATAAATAAAATGAGCTAGCCTCTTTACCTACCCCACTATATCATGTACTAATGCCCTCTAGATTCATTTCCAATTTCATATATGCTTGGTTATGTGGATTATTATTAATACTTAAATCTAGTACATTGTCAAGCTCTTCCTACTTAGCTGTCACAAAGATAAATTATTATATTGCTAGAGACTTTGAAGTTATCATGTACAACATAGATTATTTAACTAGGGGATCAAAAGATGAAGTATTTTATACCTATAAGTTAAAATATTATTGTTTTTCCATGTTAACATTGCCACTAAAGCATAATAATTATGGATGGTGGAAATTAATGTGAAGGATCTAATCTAATTTAATTTATGTAAAATAAAATAACACTATTTTGTACTAGGTAGTGCCATGATAATTATGTATGGTGGAAAAGGATGTGAACAATCTAATATAATTTAATTTAAGTAAATTAAAATAACCTTATTTCGTACCAAGTTCTAGGCAGTAATCATAAAATAGATTTTACATTGATTTTCCAGATTGCATGAAATTTGCATCACCGGATGAAACATGAACCTTTGAAGATTATAGATATAATATGAGTAACATAATTATTTATCCCAAGGGTGAAAATTATATATATAATGTAAGTATCATAGATTAATAATCATTAAATATTGATTGGAGGTTGGAAAACACCTGAACATTCTGAACTGAAGATTATATAAATCTATCTGAACTATCATCCATTGTCTTGATAGATTCAAATGAAATTCGTGAGAATTACATTCTTCAATAACTTCATACCTAATATATGATACATATTTATAACTATATTGGAATTTTACAATGTGACTCACACTTTTTGTCTTGATAGATTCAAACAAAAGTTGTCAGTGTTACATTCTTTTATAGCTTCATACCTAATCTATGATACATTTGTATAACTATATTGGAATTTTACCATGCGACTCAGAAATTATATAGATATATATATATATATATAATATATATAAATATATATATAATATATATATACACACACACATATACATATACATATACATATAATTTCTGAGTCACATGGTAAAATTCCAATATATTATATATATAATATATATATATAATATATAATATATATAATATATATATATATATATATATATATATATAATATATTTCATTGGTAATGTACCAGGTTGTAAACACATGGATTAATGAGAAAAATATAAAAATATCCTTTGTAAGAGTTGGAATGTTAGAAAAAATGAGAGAAAGCACAGAGAGTGATTGTGTACACAACACAAAACCTCACTACAATATTTATTCATCACAATGGATACCTATATAGGATATTGATTACTAGCTTCAACGAATCTAGATCCTAAGAATGTGGATCTATGAATTGAAAACGACACGATTCCAAATCATACCATAAGAATCAATATCTTCTAGATTGACACCTTAGGACTCACAATGACAACAACACATGGCATAGAAGCATTACTTCCAATACCCTTCCTTAATGGTGACATATTACAGCAATAATATTAATCTTTGTATGACTCATCTTCATCAACACTTACACCCACTCTCAAATCTCACAAATACCTCTCTTTCTTCACTATGACATCTTCGATCTGTCACTTTATTCATTTAAGACATGACTGCTTCAGACCATATTTGATGTGCTTAGCATAATTAACACTTATCAATCTCTCTTAGCATGACAGGTCAATATTGATACTGAACCATCCTATAGACATACCTCCATCTGTTGAACACATGGTGTTCCTTTGTATTGCCCAATTATCGGGGAAGGCGTTCTGGCTACTGAATATATTCAGAATTCAATTATACAAGGTGACCTCTTAAACACATAATGAAATTTACCTGTAAGTCAAAGTTTCTGGCTCCACACGACGCCACCAACTCATAATAGATTATACATAATAAAATTAGTGATATGTTCTTATGTCACTGTTTGAATTAAGAACCACCAATTTGAAAATATGTTAATATGTTCTATAATTGCCTCTTCATTTGATTTTTCACATTACAACGAGACAATGACACGCTATAATATAATAAAACTACAACACACGCCCCATAATAAACCACACACCTCCAAGTATCAAGCCAACATAAACATATTAGTGTTGAGAAAATCAACATTTAAACACGAGATCATATCCTCCATGGATCTGTTCCTATCATAAAGATTGCAGCCTATCCCACTAGAACTAAATCACAATTTCACTTCCTTTATATGTCTTATTTCATCTATGCAAGTGGGATTCGAGTTCTTAATCTTGACATAAACTTGTTGGAACCACATCGTTCAATGACGTCAAACAACATGCTCTGGAAATTCCTCTGCACATTGGGATGACGGAATTGCCTTCCGATCAACCCTTTGACATCATCAAACTTCTCCACCAAATCTTGAAAGAAGTCAGACTCGAAAATATTATGAGATTATGATTAGACGGTCGTATATTTCGACGCAGCACTAGTTCAAACATCAAGCTGAGAAGTTGTAAAACCACCACACCTCTGTGGGACAATGTTGAACCTGGACTGCATGGACTTAGGCATATCAGACAAGAATGGCAGACGTTATTATTGTGAATCTGTTAGAAAACAAACCAACATCATTGTCACCAGAAAAGGAATTCATTCGATCTTGCCGACTTCATATCATTCAATGTTGAAATACATCAAATCGTGGATGCAATGGCTTGTTGTGCAACCAACGAACTTCTTCCTACTATGTTCATGAGATAGGGAAGTAATTTGACAAAGATAAAACCATCGACGGGGATGAATGGCGTCAAGTTCTATAAGCTCAGATGGCTAATTTCGTGGAGACCTGGGCTCGAATCCCAATAGCCACACCAACGAGATTGACAAGCTCTTGTTGTAGTTTAGTGCTCATGGTAATGTGGCCTTCGATGGATGGCATAGTGAGAAAACCCACTCGTGAAATCTCCAATTCGTTGCTCACATCAGCAGATCCTGGTGCTTCATGATCGCTGCTTTTCTAGAGTTGAGAAAACTAAGAATGATATGATATAGCATTCCAAAAACCATTGTGACCGATTTCAACTTCCAGAAAGGTGACTTCTGGACTCGAGATTAGGGACACCCATAGCTCAATTCAAACGAAGCCAATTCATGCCTCCACGCGGACTTGAACAATGAGGATCCAAACCATCAATAGATGAACAACTCACTATGTCCCTATGATGTTCAGGCGCACATATCACACTTAGCACAAAACAAAACACAAAATGAATACTTTGGTGTAGTGTTATCTAACCTACACCTATGTGCAGACAATTACTATTGCTAAAATTTCATGATCACAACCCCTCTCATTAGAGAGTCAGGGCTGAACCCACTTAGCTACCATGTTAGAAAAATTGAGAGAGAGGAAAGAGAGTGATTGTGTACACAACACAAAACCACACTACAATATTTATTCATCACAATGGATACATATATAGGATATGCATTATTGACTTCCATGAATATACATCCTAAGAATGTGGATCTATGACTCAGAAATAACACAAATCAAACTCATACCATAAGAATCAACAACTTCTAGATTGGCACATGAGGGCTAATAATGATAACAACACATGGCATAGAAGCATTATTTCCAACATGAAATTGCAAATTATTATAAAATCTTTAATCAAGTTAAGTTCGGGTGAAACTATATAGGACATATTGCTCTTTCAATGAGTAAAAAAATCTATTTAACATATGCTACCCTAGAAAATGACTAAAAATAATGGTAAAATGGGTAATCAAATCTACTTACCATCTTCTACCCTGAAAATTGATTAAAAAGAACGGTAAAATGATATTCTATTGATATATTCAATATGTAAACAAATAACATTGATTGAAATGAAAGCAAGGATAGTGCACCATTACACAATACCGTCATGGTTGTACCATTAAGAGATACGACAAAATAGGATATAATTATTGGATAGTTGTAACCCCATGAACCACGTGAAAAATATAATAGAATTAAAATAATATAGAAGTACTTCTTTCTAAGTTGCAAGTAGTAAAGTAACCATAAATTATATATTACTTTAATTCTTGAGATTGAATGAAATTTCGATTTCCTGGAACCCTTGAAAAATAAGAGATATAACATTAGTAACATAATTGTTCATCCCAACAGTCAAGATTATATGAAATCTTCATTGGAAGGTGGAGTTTACGTCTGTCGTCTGAAGTGATGCCATTGTACTTGAATTATACTATGTGTGTCATATTATCTTGGGAACATATATTAAGTGAAAACTCATTTAGAAGAAATTATTTTTTCTCTGTAAGTTATTTCTTCTCACCATGGTAAATGGATTCAAGTCAAGCTATATAATAAAATATATCTAGCTATAGCAATTAAAATTATAGTGTAAATATTCATCATACAACAACAGTGAAAATTGTATATCACATTATTTAGTATTGTGAATTTGGTGTTAGTATGTGGGAATTGTATCATCGAATCATGTAACTTAAGTATTATATCAATAATCACACATTTAATAGGTATTTTAAATTTTTTAGTTTCAAATCTCCCTATTTATCAAGAGGCTATAGTGGTAGTGGCTAGAATTGACTCCTTATCATGGAGTATGAGAGCAACCTAGTTTCCTATAAATATATATATATATATAATATATATATATATTATATATATATATATATATATATATATAATATACACATTACATTACATACATTGAATATTTCATAATAGTTAAGGAAAAAAATAAATCAAAAATCCCGCTAGTATTTGAAGGATATGGAGATAGAATGGATCGTTTCGAATTCACTCATATTTTGATATGCATGGATTAATATTTGGAACAAACATGTGACTAGTATAAATGATTAACCAAACAATCGTATTATTATTATTAAGGTGTATGGTGTTTTTTATTTGAGGACAAGTGATGAAAGTAGTTAAAAAGATCGGTTGACTATGAAAATATTGGAGGAAATCAAGGTGCTAAAATAGTTAAACACTAGAAATATTACTAGAAAATAAGAAGTAATAGATTTGTTGTTCTCTAAATAGAATTCATGAGTTAAACATTAACAATATTGCCACACAATAAAACATAATATAATCGAATTTATTGAGGATACATGATTAAATACAACTAGAAACTCATTGAGAATACTCTAAAAAGATAATAGCTAATTGTATAGAAAGATATTTAGAATGCTAATTATATCTATGCTCCATGAGGAAAATATAATAACATAATATAATCAAATTTATTGAATTTATTCAGGATACATGATTAAATAGAACTAGAAACTCATTGAGAATATTCTAAAAAGATAATATCTAATTGTATAGAAAAGTATTTATAATGCCAATTATATCTATGCTCCATGACGAAAATATAATAACATAATATAAATAAAATTATTGATTTATCAGGATAGATGATTAAATAGAACTAGAAACACATTGAAAAACACTAAAAAATATAATATCTAATGTAAAGAAAGATATTTAAATGCTAATATATCTATGCCCATGAGAAAAATATAATTGTAGCCAACCAAAAAATTTTAACCTCAAACATGACCAAAATGTTTGATATCTTTTCAAAAAATAAATTATATTTTAAATTCCACAAAAATATTGAAAATGTAGTGTTAATTAAAATTTCAATCATAAAACTTTAATACATCTAAATTTTATTCATTTAAAACAAAAATTGTTTTATTTAAAAAAATAACTATATTCATTTAATTATTGAAAATGATTTTATCCATTTAAACCCTTTTTTTTTAACCAAAGAAAAAAAATTAATCATTATCATGCTTATTATCAAATGATAGGTGTGAGCAATGGGCACAAGCTGATATGCACTAGCATGAAATCCAAGCCTAAAACCATAGAATTTTGATACTTCCAAAGCACATAATTTTTGTGGTTCTTTAGAGCGCAATCTCATCATAAAATTTCCATCTAGTGCTTAGACTTTTGGACATTATTATTCAAGATGATGAGGATAATGGGGTCACACCATCAACATGGTGGCTCCACAGTGCTCCAATTTGACCCACTTTCCTACATGTAGTTCATCTTGATCCTTAAATATTAATATGCACACAGTTCACGGGACCTTACATATTCGCCTCCTTAATTTAATTCCCTCCTAACTTCAAGCATTATGTCCAGTTTATTCTTTTATGTGTTCTTATATATCGGATTAAGGTTGTATGGTCTTTATTTACCCAGTCTCACATCTAGATTAAGAGGAATCCACATCTCCCCCAAACCACCCTTGATACCCTTCATCTCAGCGAAAGTATTGGGGAACCAATCCTTATATTCCCTTACTAAATACACTATCTTCTCTACCATCTCATCATCTTAGTATTCCCCAGTGATCAAAGCCATCTTTTGATTTCCCTCGCTAACAATATTTACTTTCTTCATTTTGATTAGCTTTGTGCACTCCATTCCTAACTCAGGCCCAGATACAATGTGTTCCCCCTCAATCTCTGGAATGTTTAGATCCCTCAACATCTTCTACGAAATTGTAGCACTCCATGAACTCTTGCACCTATTGTGAATGTTGATGAATGAGACACACTGACACAATCCTTTGTCCAAACCATTCTTCGAATGAAAAAATTATATGATTTAATAACTTAAGCACAAGATCCATTTCTTTTTCTTCAGCCACGAAAATGAAGGTGGCCTTGAAGTTTTAGGCCATCTCATCCCATTTTGTGTTACCTCTGCACACCTCCAACTCGACATACAAATTTTTTGGGAATGATGTCCAATGTGTGGATAAAATTTTTGAATGAGCTCCTCTTGCAGTATGCCCTTTTTGTTCAATACTATGACATAACTCTTCACATTTCTTCTATGGAAATCCAACCTGATGTATTTAAATCCTTTAAGATCTCCTTTGGTCCCAAACCGAATACACAATACATGCTGACATTTCAACCATGTGCACCACTGTGCACAAGCAGTTTTCAAGGCACAGGAGCTTCATTTGGGGAGTAATACCATACTAATTGCGTTTATATTTTGGGATATACATTAAGGAAAAAATAGAATAATATATTCAACATATATTAGGGGGTAAAGGGTTTTTAGATTGGAAGGTACAAAAAACAGAGCTCAAAGATAATGAAAAATTATAAATGGGTATAAAAAATATTAATGGAAAAATGGATAAGTAAGGGTTTTTTAAATTAGGAGGTGTATTGGGTTTGTATTGGTAGGGGGTTAAATAATTCTATTTTTAGAGGTATTTTCCAATATGTAGTTAAATTAAAGGTATTGTTTAGTATTCCACAAACGCACGTGATATGTCAAAGGTTCATTGAGTGAAGTTCCCATGTTTGAAGACAACATTGAAAGCTTGTAACCTCAGGTGCTCAAACACCTTCTACTCAAATTCATTAAGAAACAATCCTACATTGTCTAAACCATCATACTTTGTTAGATCACGCACTTTTGTCCTGATCCAACGTATTGTATGGGTGATATGTGTGTACCTTCGAGTGGATACCTCATGCAATCGATTCAATCAATTCTCTAACCTTCCTTAGAATATGGAGCATATTTATACATATTTATATCCTCCTAAATAGTTATAGTAGTTTAACTATCTCATCCGACTTATCCTAGTTGGTTTGGTTGGCCAATTCGAAAGAGGATCTGACCATCATACAATAAATCTTTAGTATGTCAACTTGACTGAGCTAAATGGCTTACTCGATTAGCCCCTCCAACACCCTCCACTGGTCACCTCAGAGTCTTTAGATGCATTGCTTGGGTAAATATTCTTGACAATTGTAGAAATAAATCAGATGCAAAAAGCCATGCTTGCACCATGACGGGTTATTTTGATGAGTCAAAAGCACATTGTCTATTTGATCCTTGCAAGTAAAAAGTCGTCATTAGGAAAAACAATGTCTTTCATGAGAAGGCTTATGGGATTAAGTTGTTGAATATTCTTCCATAACTATGAGCAATGATCCATTTTCTATTGTTGATGACTTTGGTTTAATTTTATATTTCTTTGATATCTCAACAACTCCATCAACCATTGTTCTTGAGTTGACTATTGGTCGGTCATCTCTATCCAAAGAAGTACTCTCTACAACTCATATTTCTAAAGCTCATGCTCATTCCCAAACACTATGTTTACCTCAGTGGGATGTTAAATTATTGAATTTGTTGAATCATATGTTGGTGATGTTTCTACCCAATAAATGACTCAAAGTAACAAGTAGCATGCTAGTCCTCCATTGATAGATCATGTTCATCAAACTTGTGATTTGTAATCCTTTGCAAATGTATAAGGAAAACGTGAGTGGGAATAGGCTATGTACTACTCCCTTTAAATTTAATGTTAAACACATTAAAGAGTGTCCCTCCTCGAAAGTATATTCGACTCACACTCATCTTGACATTTATTTTGGTGTTAGTGTGGTTTCTTAGTTTATGCAAGATCGATGAGAAAGTCGCTAGAAAGATACGAAGAGAATTGTTCACTATCTTAAAAGTGCCTCTTGGTATTAAATACTCTCAAAGGTCAAATTCATTGCTTGGTTTCACTCCACTTCTTTCTATGTGTTTATCTTCAATTATCGACCCATGAATTGAGGTAGAGTGCCTCCAATCCAGGGACAAAATAGTTTGGGTTAGTCACCTCTTAGGCGCACTTTGCTTTCCACTTCAAATCTTAGTTTCTATTTACTTTGACAATTAAAGTGCAATTGAGGTAGATAATAGTTCCTGTGGCACATAGTAAAATGACACGTGCAACTTCATGCCCACTATCTCTAAAAACATATAGCTCTTAATAGAATTTTCCTCTTTATTTTTTATGGAGCAAGAAAAATTATTTGAGATATGATGATTGGTTCCTCTAACATCCAAACACATAATATTAATGCATTCTCTCAAAATGGTAAAATGGGGATAGAAAAATATAAATAAGATAAGCTAACCTCTTTACGACCCCATTATATTATATAAGCAGACCCTCTATCTCTTGTTCACTTGATTATGTGTTTGATTAGTTAGACTCTTCCTAATTACTTGGCACAAACATAGTTATTACATTGTTGGACGCTTTGAAGTTATCATGCCAAACATAGATTATTACCGTAGGGATCAAAACATGGAATATTTCATACCTATAAATTAAAAGATGATTGGTTTTCCATGTTTACATTGGCAATAAGCATGATAATTATGGAAGGTAGAAACAACGTGAACAATCTAATTGAGTTTAAGTAAAATAAAATAAGACTACTTCGTGCCGAGTTCCAGGCAGCAATCATAATATATATACTGAATTGATATTCAAGATGGCGTGAAATTTGAAACACATGAACTTTTGAAGATTATATATATAATATAACATAATTGTTTATCCCAATTTATCCCAAGGGTGGAGATTAGAGATATAATATAAGTAATGTAACGTAACGTAATAATCATGAATTTTTGAATGGAGGGTGAAAGACACATGGTGCATCTGAACTGAAGATTATATAAATCCATCTGACCTGCCGCCCATTGTCTTGATAGATTCAAATGAAAGTTGTGAGAAATACATTCTTCCATAACTTCATACCTAATCTATGATACATCTGTATAGCTATATTGGAATTTTACCATGTGATTCACAATTTTTCGTTTCCTTTGATTAGATTAGTAATTTCTTTATATATTTGATTAGATTAGTGATGGACATCGCTGTAAATGAATGTATTAACGAGAAAAATATAAAAATATATTCTGTAAGAGTAAAAATTGTAAATTGTTCTAAAATCTTTAATCAAGTTAAG
>APFE030280797.1:48392-77687 GCA_000404065.3 Pinus taeda | reverse complement strand
TTTCTTCCTTGATCATTCATCTCAGCTAAAGGCATAAGCACAAACTCCTACCTTGCCCCAAAGACCCACCTGCAAAAACTGAGCTCAATCCCCGCACCCTGAATTGCACTCCCTCCAATTGCCACCAAAACCCCCAAAAACTTTAAATCAACCCTCCTTATCAGTTTACTAGCCTAATATCATTGTTTCTAATTGGTCAAATCATCCTATTGAAAAATCCACCAAGTTTGACCGGAGAGAGCCTTCTCCTGCCTCGTAGGGCTAGCTACGAGGCTGAATGGTTTGATGTAGCCTTGAGATTTGTCTATCTCAGCCTAGGTGAAATTTCAAGTGCTAACATGGTATACCCTCAATATTGGAGCAACTGTCAATTTCCAAGAACTTTAAAAGCCAATTCTTCAAAGAGATTAAACTTTTTAGTAGACCACTTTTGCAAGAAAGTCTCGATACATGGAGGACAAATTGAAGATATTTTAGATTCTTCAAAATTGTATCAACAAGGTGGATGCTTTGCTCAAACAATGTGGAAGAAGTATTACTTTTTGGAGAATCTTAATGAAAATGGAACTATAACAATATTATGAACTACTTTAAGTGCTAGCCAATAACTACAAGAAAACACATTAGAATATTTAAAATTATCAGATTTGTGTCAAACCATGATTGTGAGATCAGTGGAGGATGAGAGAATGTTTAGTGCATTATCATTCTTGAAGCAAAAGTTGAGGAACATGTGAATACATTTTTAAGACCATATGTAACAAAGTATGATATTAACAATTTTCCATATGAAAGAGCACTAACTCTTTGTCGATCATGTTGTGATAGAAGGTGAGAAAACAATATAAAAAATTTATCTAATGAACTTGGTACATAACATAATGTTTTGGAGGCTTGTAAGGATAGTTCATTTGGAGAAGATCATGTTCACAATGTATAAAATTAGAACCAAGATGAGAACTGGGAAATTGAAATACCCTAGGACTCTTATTTTGGTATACATGTTCTGTTGATCATGCAAGATTACTATATGTCAAATTGAGGTAAAAATAGGTTCTATATTTTGTATTTTTTACTGTAACATTGCAACTACATTCCTTTGATGCATGTTATTTTAAGATTTATGTTTCATATGTAATCGTTGCATTGTTTGTTTCTTACCTGTGATAGGAAATGAAGCCAGAATTGATGAGGCTGAGACCTATTTCTTTTCACATAGATATTGTCTGACTACTATTAAATGATAAATAACTAATTTAACAAGACTAATGAAAAGCATCAATGGGATCATTCAAGTACATGAACTATATTGATGTCTAGCTCTAATATCTTGGAAAATTTTAGTGGTTTATATTTTGCTTGTGCTTGAGGCATTTTGCTGAGTTTTGAGTTTTGTTTTGGTCAAAGATTATGTTAGTCCCTTGAATTCTTTTAGTTCTTATTTCATGCTTAGATTCATAGATCTAGTTTTATAATTATTATTGTTTTCTTTATATATTTGGTGGTTTGAGGAATGTTGTTTTTATTTCCCTTCACTTTGTGGTGTGACTTTAGCATCTTCACTTTTAGAATCTAATAGATTAGTATGCTTATTTTTATTTTATTAGAAAATAACTATTGATATTTGAAAAGGGAAATGAGCCATGGGTAGCTAAGCGAAGAGAAAAATGGTTTATCTACTAGGTTCCTGCGCATTCATCATATGAGACCTATTGACATGAGACCATCATTATTTTTTATATTCTTGTCATTCATTTGTTGGCCACGCTTTCAAGTCTTTCAGGTGGTAAGTTGTTTGGGTCTCCACATGGCCTTAGGACCGTTAAGGGATGAGATAACATGATTCAGTCCAACTCATGCCCTGAATCCACTTTTTACCTATTGATATAAGTGTTTTTTTACCACTTGTTATCACCAACAAAATTCTACCATAGCCTAACCCAACTTCAAGACAACACTTCTCATCTTCCTTTTAAATAAATTCTACATGGATCTCCCTACTATAATTTCCCGAGACCAACGTAATTTCTTGGTAGGTATCTCCACCATACCACTAATCACACAATAGACACACACTAGTAACTACCACACTCTATAAATATCTCCATTCTCAATTATTAGCGTCACTGTCACACTCAACTAATATAGTCTTGCATGTATATTTTTTGTCATATCTTTATTTATTTTTATTTTTGTGTCTTTAACTTTAGCACCATCCTGTGTTCCAAGATTTGTTGGTAGCAAGCAATGGTTAATTTCATACAACACTAGCAACTCAAGTGTCAACATAATTATTGATTACAAGAATGTGGCATTCAATATCACCAAAGGAGTTAGCGATTTTTCTTCGTTATATGAAGGTTGATTGAAGTGGCATTGAATTGATGCCTATCTACTAGTGTTCATATTTTTATTTAGTGTCTTACATTATCATGTTATATTTTTGAAAAGTTCAATATTTGTCAGGGATATATTTTTTTGGGCTATGAAAAGGATTATATGAGGGGTCTAAGTGGTTAGGTGTTAATATTTATAAAGGGTGTGATTTTATATTGGTACTGGAAATGAAGTTGGATTTGATCTTTGACTATAAATGAAGTTAGATTTGATGAAGTTGGGACTTATTTCTTTTCACATAGATAGTGTCCTAGTATTAAATGATAAACACCTAATTTAAGAAGTCTAACTCTAAGCAACAATGGGCTTATTCAATTACATGAAATTGTTTATATTTCTAGCTCTGATATATTAGAAAATTTTAGTGTTTTGTTTACTACTTGTTTAGAGGATTTTGTCGAGTTTGAAATCTTTGGTTTTAGTCCCTTGAATGCTTATAGTTATAATTTCATGCTTATATCGATAGATTTAGTTTTATTTTTATAATTATTATTGTTTTATTTATATATTTGGTGGTTTGAGGAAAAATATTTTATTTCCTTTCACTTTGTGGCATGATTTCAGCATCTTCACATTTTAGAATATAGTAAATTATTATTCTTATTTTATATTTTCTTGGAAAGGAATTATTGATATTTGGAAAAGGAAATAACCCCTGGGTAGTTAAGCGAAGAGAAAAATGGTCTATGTACTAGGTTCCTATGCATTCATTGTACGAGACCTATTAGCATGAGACATGCATTCCTTTCGTGCAATTACACTTTTAATGCCAAGGCAAAGCTAAGTTCACCAACCTGGGAAGAACAATGCCAAATAATCATAATGTTAAGGAGATTAGAAAGTTTTTTTCAAAAGCAGGATTGTGAAAATTGTTTGTTCTAGTTCTTATTTTGGTCATATTGAATACCAAATTTGTGTCTTGCTCATTTTTTACATTTGTAGTGACCTTGTGTCAAGCTAGCTTGAAGAGCCTGATATTAGACCGAGAAGACTTTTTACAAACCATAAGGAGTACATTGGCTCTGATGACCAATGCATGGAGGTAACTCGATGTTCTTAGTGTTGCAGAGTCTCTTCGCTTGAACCATCCGTAGATACAATGGTATGCCCATAACATCACTTAATTTGATCCTCTTTACTAATGTCGTCATAACTTGAAGGAGAGAAATTATGAGCTAAGCATGCACCATTATGATCAACTGAGAGAAAGGTGAGAATGTAGATCCTTAAAACAATATTGAAAGAGGCCCTCCTCTTACTGGTAACAAACAAATTGAAACCATAGGCTCATCACCTTAACAACAAAATGTCCTTATTTGTAAATTCCATGGTCTATGAAAAGTTCCATAGATCCATAGTGTAATAGAGTTTAGTTTTTGTTTTGTTTGTTTAATTTCAACTCCATGGTTGTTACAAGCCTCTACACATCGAACTATTCCATTAGGTGAAGTTTAATTTTTCATGTTCCTATTTGGTTAATATTTCAAAAGCAGGATTGTGAAAATTGTTTGAACTAGTTCTTATTTTGGTCATGTTGACTACCGAATTTATGTCTTGTTGTTTTTTTACATTTGTAATGACCTTGTGAAGAGTTGGTTTGAAGAGCTTAACGTTAGAGAGAGAAGACTCTCATCAAACCATAAGGACTACAGTGGTTTTGATGACCAATGCTTGGAGGGCACTCGATGTTCTTGGTGTTGGAAAGTCTCTTCACTTGAAGCATCAACGGATAATGTGGTATGTCCATAACATCACTTAATGTGATCCTATTTACTCTTTGATACTTTGTCCATGTGTATGATTGATCACATGATAATAGGAAGGTTCAAGAAAATATTCTAGTAGTGGTGCACTCAGTATCTGGAGAATCTGCTAAAATTTATGGTCATGAGAATGGCCTTCCATATCTCAGGGTGAAAACTGAACCTGGACTTTATAAATTTTTTTACAAGGAATCTGGATTGAGGATTTCCATAAAGCCTCTTCTAAATTGGGTAAGGAGACATATTCCTTATTATGCACATACAAAGATTCATTTTTTTCTTCTAGCTATAGTTGGCCTCTACAAACTGCCAACTTCTGATGCAAAGTGGATTTTGGATAAGGCATGGGAAATATTGTTGTCATATCCATTTATGTGTCAGACGAGATGGGTAAGGGTTATTAGTGGGGTAGAAGAGGTCTATTATGGATGGGTGGCTCTTAGTTACAACATGGATAAGATAGATAATACACATGGGAAAAAAACTTTTGGTGCACTTGACTTAGGTGGTTCCTCAATGGAAGTTACTTTTGAACCTGGGGAAGAGACAAAGGGTGAATATGTTGTGAATTTAAACATTGGGTCATTGTAGGATTGACTTTAAGCATATTCACTTTCAGCTTATGGTTTCAATGATTCCTTTGAGAAGTCAATCATACTCCTACACAAGAAGCTTTCAGAGAGGAGCCATGAAGAACTACACTATTCAAACAATCAAATGAATTGGAAGATAAAACATCCATGTTTTCAAGCTGGTTATAGACAAACATATCATTGTTCTTAATTTTATCCGCATCAAGCTGAAAGTATTCAAAATGGTAGGAGGATTACAAGGAAAGAAATTTCTGGAACAGAGATTGGGTTAGTTGGTGACTCTGACTTGGTAGAATGTCACGCACTGTTAAATCCACCGTTAATGACTCTTTATGGTCACATTAATCCGTAGCTACAAATTGTGAGTATTACCCTTGTGCCCTTAAAAAGAATCATCCACCACCAGATATGAGTTTTTATGCACTGTCTGAATTATTTTTGGTCTACAAATTTTATAATTTGTCTTCTGTTGCCACCTATCATGAGATATTAGAGAAAGGTGAGAATTTATATTCAAAAAAATGGAGATATTCTCAGAAAAGTGTAGTTCCACAACCATTTGTAGAAGAGTATTCCTTTCGTGTAGCATATGTAGTAGCACTCTTACAGATGGGTTGCAACTTGCATTTAAGATATGAGAAAATAATTGTTGGATCTCGGAGCATAACGTGGACATTGGGTGTGGCTCTACTAGAAGCTACATAATCTTTCTCAACCCATGAGAGTTTGATAAACCAACACTGGCCTATTATTGACATAAGATATATTAGGAATCTTAAATGGTTTTAATGAAAATCCAAAAGATAGTTGAAGGTTTCCTGGGTTGCCATGGGAAAAATGTGGGGCTCACTATGCCTACCTATTTTAACATTTCCCAGAGGAGGGCTACCAAAGATGCGACAAATGTTTTTGGTCTTAGTGTAATGAAAATTATTAATGAACCCACCACTACAACTATAGCCTATAGATTTCACACATATTTTTATTCTTCCAATAAAAATAAGACATTCTTGGTTTTTAACTTAGGTGGAGGCACCTTCGACATATCCATTATTAAATGTTCATGGTGGTAAATTTGAGCTGAAGGAAAAAATATTGTTCAGTCATTGTGTTTGACACTTAGAAAGAAAAATAAAGAAGTAGTTGAGCACGAGAGCCATAACTCTTTGAATATTTCATTCACAATGTGAGAAGGAAAAGATAATTCTATCTTTCATAGTGGAGACTAATAAATATTTATTTTCTCTACAAAGGATTAGATTTGAACATGAATATCACAAGACACATGTTTGAAGAGTGCGACACTAATTTATTTGGATATTAGTGAAGAAATTTCTAGAAGGCACCAAGATAAACGTAGAGAAAATTGACGAAGTTGTATTGGAACAGGGGGTATTCTTTTTGGATCTTGCTTGGGCTACATTTTTTGGTTTTTTTCCATAAGGTGGTTATGTTTTGACAGAAACTACAGCTGATGTAAGTGTCCTTAATCCGACATTTGATGCAAAATAATTTTCTTTTAGTTCTTTGCTGAGATCAAGTTCAGTGCTTAATTTGGCATAGGTGAATACTCTAGTTTTCATTTTCTTGTTGTTTGAGTTAATATATTTTCCAAAGGGATTCCCAACTATTTCACAGACTTCTTCTTGTCAAATTTGCAGTGGAATATTTTGGAAGCCTTGCCCAGACTAGTGTGGTGGTGACAAACATTTTCTAGAATGAATTCTGGAGAGCATGGCTTCAAGAAGAATCCCTCTCTTTCCCAAAACCAAGATATGTTAGTTAAGACTTTTCCCCTCTCCTTCAAAGTTTTGAGATAAAATAGAAAGAAAACACCTAACACAAAAATTAATGTAATTCTACCAATTTTGGCTATTTTTTTATAAAATTCCTTGATTTGTCTAGATTTTTTAATTTGTATCTAATATTAATATATATATATAATATATATAATATCAGTATATGTAATGATGAAGCTTTTTTTTCCTTCATTCTAAGGTGATTATAAGTTTTTTTTTATTTTCAAATTTATCTATAATATATAGTGAGGCATAAATATTGATCACAAAAATGTAGACACCAACCTTAGATAAAAACTAACAGAGTTGAAATTATTGTTATCTTGGCTAGGAAATCTAGACCAAAAGCCATGGTTTCAGTAATTGGTGCAATCAATGATCTATCTAGAAATTTAAGGAAAAGCCTTTAGGCCATAATGGAGGTTGTGGGTCCACTAGAGGTTGGCTAGAATATGTCTCTCCAAAATTCCTTAAGGCATGTTCGGCCTTTGGCTTTGATAAGGGAACATCTTATTCATGGGTAACAATGTGGTAGTATGAAAGAATTGAAATTATTTCTAATGATAAGAAGGGAAACAAAGCGAGTCCTTCCATGTCTTCTTTCACCGCATTTGAAAGATTAGTTGGAGCTCCCACAATAAAATAGGTGTCAACTAATCCCCAAAACTCCATCTTCATTACCAAGAGACTCGTCTAAGGGTGATATAATGATCCTACTATACAAAGTGACATAATACAATGGCTCTTAATTGATGTTGCAGGAAACAATGGTTAGCCCATAATCCATGTGTAGTACAAAGGTGAAACAAAATAGTTTGCAGCTGAGGAGATATTTTCTATGATTTTAATGAAAATGAAAAAGAAAAAGATAACTAAAAGTTTCCTAGGATGTGATATGAAAAATGTGGGGCTCACTATGCCTACCTATTTTAAAATTTCCCAGAGGTGGGCTACCAAACATGTGACAACTGTTGTTAGTCTTGGTGTAATGAAAATTATTATTAAACCCACCACTACAACTATAGCATATGGATTTCACAAAGATGTTTATTATTCCAATAAAATAAAATAATATTGGTTTTTAACTTAGGTCGAGGCACCTTCGAAATATCCATTCTTAAATGCTCATGGTGGTAAATTTGAGGTGAAGGCAAATAAATTGTTCAGTCATTGTGTTTGACACTTCAAAAGAAAAATCAAGAAACAATTTGAGTATGAGTGCCATAACTCTTCAGAGATTTCATTCAAAATGTGAGAAGGAAAAGAGAATTCTATATTTCACAGTGGAGATTGATAGTTATTTATTATCTCTACAAAGAATTAGATTTTAACATGAAGATCACAAGACGCAAGTTTAAAGAGCTCAACACTAATTTGTTTGGAATTCCATGCAAATAGTGAAGAAATGTATGGAAGGCACCAAGATAAACATAGAGAAAATTGACAAAGTTTTATTGCAACAAGGGGGTATTATTTTTGGATATTGTTTGGGCTACCTTTTGTGCTTGTTTTCCATATGGTGATCATGTTGTGATAAGCACTACAATTGATGGAAGTGTCCTTATTCCAACATTTGATCCAAAATAATTGTTTGGCAGTTCTTTGCTGAGATCTAGTTCAATGCTTAATTTGGGATAGGTGAATACACTAGTTTTCATTTTCTTACTTCTTGAGTTAATATATTTTGCAAAGGGATTCCCAATTATTTCACATACTTCTTCTTTTAAAAGATGTAGTGGAATATTTTGGAAGCCTCTCCCACACTAGTGTGGTGGTAACAAACATTTGTTGGAATGGATTCTAGAGATCGTGGCTTCAAGAATAATCATACTCTTTCCCCAAACCAAGATCTTCTAGTTAATACTCTAACTGTATCCTTTGAAGTTTTGAGATAAAACATAAAGAAAACATCTGGCACATAAATTAATGTCATAATGCTAGCCTAGTTTTTGGCTATTTTGTCATTACAATTTCTCCATCTGGCCAGATTTTGTTGAATTTGTAGATGTATATGAATTATATATAATTATGGAGCTTGGTTTTAGCTTTGTTCTAAGGTGATTATAAGGATATTTATTTTCAAATTTATCTATACTATACAGTGAGGCTAATTTGTTATACATGGTGTTTCTTTTCTTTGAAGTCTAGTACATGTGTTCCTACTTTGACTGCTTATAAGGGAAGAAGCGGGTATTTTCCCATGGAGGCTTGATCCTTTCCTACTTAAAGGTTGGCTATATTCACATTTTTGTTTTATAGGTAATGCTTAAGGTTTGTTGGGCAGACGTTGAAGGGTGGAGTGATGTTGTTGCTGGGACCTGACCTTTGATTAAAGAAAGAGAATTAAGTGATGTCCTAAAGATTTTGAGGTGAGAATCTTCCTTTTCTTTCTATCCCATCATTGTATTCCAACTTCTATATTGGTTATACCATGAATGTTATAATTATTAATTTATTTTTAGGTGAAAAATATAGTTCCATCCATGAAGTCATTTTAATTCCTTATTTCTATGCTCACTATTTTATTCCTTCTTGTATGTTTTGAAGATTTCATAAGAATGTAAACATTTATGCAAACGCAGGTATACCAATATTCATCTCAATTATCTTCTTATTGCATTCTCATTGTTCATGCAACATTGAGTAGAACAAATATCGATCATATAAAATTAGTTTTCATTCCTATGTTTTCTCTTTGCATGGCATATATTTTAACACTAACTTCCTTTTGGAATGGAACATAGTGAGTGCAGGGAAGACTTCGGAAAAATCGACAAAATTTTTGAAGGGAATAGCTCTATAATAGTCATTTCTTCTCTCTATATATATTCAATTCAACTTTTAGCAAAGTTGTGGGCCAACTTGATGCCTGAAAGCTACTAAAATACATATCATTCTGGAATAAATTCACCATAATTCTTTCTACAATAATTAAACAAAGCATTAAGATGAATTAATAATTTCTTTTTTGGTCTAGGTGAAGAACAAGAGATGCACATACTTGAGCTAAATGTCCTCAGTTATATGTTGAGGTTGTCTACATCAGGACTAAATTTACATTTCCGGATATTTACCAGATTAACGTCCATAGTTTCTACTCTTGAGGTCCTCGATGAAGGACTTGGATGGAGCATTCTTAATTTTTAGAGTGAGTTGAGAAGTAAATTTGCGATGAAAATCCAAATATATCATGTCCCTTGAAACTTGTTTAGGAATTATCTAATCATTTTTTCCTTGAACCCATAACTCTCAGTGAATAACTTAAATAAATTAGAGCAGTTTTGCTTGTTCCAAAAAATAGCTATGAGCGTCCTCTTAATTTTTTAATAGGAGTTCCTATTGTAATTACATTGCACATCACTTTTCACAATGTAACTACCGAACAAAGAATTTGGTTGTTGATGGTTTTTGGAGACTTGGCACAATATAACCAAATAGATGTTAATTAATTTGAAGGAAATGGTGGAGTAAAATATGGTCCAGTTACTGTGCCATTTTATGCTGTGAGAAAAGTTGCATCATGTTTCTTCGAATTTTCTGTGATGATGGAATTCCCATTTGAATTTGGGAGAGTTCTATTAAATAGATTTTAGGATGGTCCAAAAGGGGAACTTGTTCCACTATTCAATGTGGAAAATTTGATCTAGTTGCATGTATCAAGAAGAGACCAACCACATGAATTGGAAATTCCTCTTGTCAATGTCATTGTTATCTCCCGTGTGCAAAGGGAAATCACCTTTATGCTTCATTCATAAGCTACCTTATATTTTTTGGTTATTCTTACTCTCTTTGATTGGTATATATTTATCTTTTATTTTTCTGTAAGATTTATCTTATTCCTTTTGAGTTTGCATGAAAACTGTAGACTACACGTTTCAAAAACCATTCAATATGTAGGATTATAACCCTATACCTTGCTAGAGGTTTGTGAAATCAAGTGGTTTCATAGCTTTGGAATTTCTTACAAACCTAATTTCTTTGGAGTAATAAATATAAAGTATTCTTTAAAATATCTACTAATCCTCTATACATTTTATCAAATTTCCTTTTAAGTCATCCAAAATACATTGCATATAGAGGAATGTATTAGAGGAATGGTTTTCCTCATATTTTCCATGATCTAGGTGCCCATATAGGGCCATCTAAAAACATGGTTTTGATATTGGTATTTTTTTGGTCATATAATGTTGATACATATTTTGGAGCCTTCCCACTCACTTTTGGAGGTTTTGATGCCCAATTATTTACCATATGGTTCAATGTGCAATTCCTCTTTCCAATGAGTTAAAGAAGACTTGAAATGGATAAAGAAGAGAAAAGTTACAATCTTGGATTTTTCTTGGATAATGTAGTCACTAGTGTGCAAACCTATCTCAAGATACCTAGTGAAAACAACATATAGAGAAAACGTGGAAGTCAAAGGACATGGGAAAATGGTACAACACCCAAAAAACCACTTGGCACAACAATGTCAAAGTTATGCTAAACCATGGTTATTGTATAAGCTTAAACCCTCAAACTTGATTTAGTGTGAAGGCCACTAGTTCCCATGGATAGGAAAATAAAATGGATCATCAAAATATAATCCAATGTCACAATCACAGTTGCAAAGGTCATTAGAGGAGCTTGAGGAATGTGACTACCTCTTCAACTTGTATATGTAGGTGAAGGGGAAATCACTTCATGTCATTGTTGGTAGCAATGGTCAAGGGAATTTGATCTTAGTTAAGGTTCTGAGAAGATTCCTTCTTTAGTTACGTCATGCATTCCTCTAACTTCTTTTTTAGTCCTACCTAAATAATTTTGAGCAGCCCGGGCTTTACTTTTTTCCCATTCTATGCTGACTCTTGACACTCTTCAATTTTTTTGCCAATTGAATCATCATTGTTTCTCATGTATTTATGTCAAATTTATTCCAATTCAGGGTTACTAGGCTTCTGTACCCCTCTTCTTGTAACAAACCATGGTTAAATTTGTAGTGAACTATCTTTATTTGCAATATAGATAATATGGTCAGAGCCACCTCCATCTCCAATGCATGACTTCAACCCATTTGAATCTTCTAGAACTGTTTCTGAAACTAGGAATTTGGTCAGTCATTTTGATACTCCATCTAATATTCCACTTTTGAAATTTCTCCAAGTGGGAACTATCTCACTAGTTTAAGTATTACACAAAATGGGGTCTTCAAACAAGTGGACAACATAATGAGCGAGGGGATCTTGATTCTTTCCTACCTCCTTCTCCCCAAGTTCCCCCAATTTTCATTTTCAAGTTAAATTCAAGTCCCAATATTATATTACACTCTCTGATCCTGCCAATTTTTTTAAATGTTTTCCTACAATCATATGGCCCATAAAAAAGTAAATATAAATAACTCCTCCCCACCTTCTTTAGAGTTTAGATCTATTTTGACACTTGCAAGCAAAAAAATGCATTAATGAGATAAATTGTATCTTTCTAGCAAGTAATGTTGTGCTTTGATCTTTCCTCACAATCTGCTGAATTAGAAGACCAATATTTAGAATTGTTGATAGTAAAGCCTCTATGTTCTTCACCTTCAAAAATAGCTTCATGAAGAAAAATATCACGTGGATTGTATTTGGAAAAATATATTTTGAGGGCTAACATTTTGTGGGTATCCCCCACCCCGCTCAGACTAAATGAAAAAATTATCATGGTTTCATCTTCTATGAGGATTTTCCTACTCTAAGTGTCCTTTCATCATCATCTTCATTCCTTCTGTAACCTCCTTAATGGATTTATTCTTTTCTAGGGTAAGGTAGCATCATTTAGAATTTTTGATGGTAAATCCTCTGCATTCTTTCCTTCCCAAACATTTTCCTGAAAGAAAAATGACATCTGGATTGTATTTGGCAAAGCACCTTTTCAGGGATAATTTAGTGATAGAATTATCATGATTCAACCTTCTATGATATTTACCCTACTCCAAGGATCCCTTTATTGTCATATTCTTTTCTTCTTTAGTGAATTTCTTCTTTTCTAGGATAAGATAGGCTTTCCAACCCACTAATGATCCCTAATCATTTTCCTTTTCCAAACCTCCTTCTACCCCTAATTTCTTCCTTTGGGAACTCTCTCTTCTAAGTCTTAGATTACATATAGATCCAGATCTTCCATCATCCTTAGGTTATAATCCCCAAACTCACAGGACATAGAGGTTTTATAAGATCCTTTGCAGGTAATTTACTAGCATCTTCTACCTAGATTGTGGATTGTATGCTCACTTATACCAAATTAATATTCTATATTAATGTGATTTTGATTAGTATAGGAATGGGAATTCTAGTGGTGAACTGGATCAAGGGGTGCTTATCCTTGGCTTCCTTTTATATTCTAATAAATCGATTAACTTCTAGATTCTTTTGTTTGGTTGTAGAACTATGTCAAATGATAACAACCAACAAGAGAGAATGTTCCATCATAGGGATGAAAAAGGTAAACTCCATATATTTTCCACACATGTTATTTGTAGATGATATTTTCTGTTCAGATTAGGGACTCAAAGAGAAGGTAGAAAACACAAGAAAATCCTAGATGTGTGTAACAAAATTATAGGAATTTAGTGAATATTTTAATTTCTCAGGAGTGGAAGAAGGATTAGAATGGGAGTACCTCCCTCTACCCATGTTCCTTCTAACAATGGAATTAAATATTAAGGTTTTCATTCAAAACTAAATGATTTTAATCATAGATATTGGTTTTGGCTCTATGAAAAATAGATTACATTTGGTGCTATACGTGGTTGTCTAGTGAAGGGAGGCTCATTTAAAGGGAATATTCATATATAGTTTATCTATAGCCCATTAAAGGAATCCTGGAGAAGACACAAAAATTTCCTTTGGACAGGAAAAAGAGAAAAGGAGCATTCACTTGTTCATAATGGCCCTAGCAACATAGAGCCTATGGAAAATGTTGCACAATGAAGATCTGTGGGGGAAAATAATTCTCACCAATAGCCCTAAGATTAATAAAACATTGTATTAAAATATATGTAGAGATATTAAGAGGAATTTTAACTGTTTGGAAGGAAATGGTCAAAGAATTTTCTCCAATCAAGACTTCTTTGAGAGACTTTGGGATATCGATCTTGGGGGGACATTTTCACTTGAGTGAAGGAGACACTACACCAAAACTGTCACTGATCTTTGTCATACTTCTCTCAGCCTTCTCTTCCTTCACTTTGATTTTTCCATGAAACCTTTATTTACCTCTCTGATAAAACATTAAAATTTGTCCCAAAACATCCACATGATGATGATCTCCCCTTCGCTTCACTGAAATATTATCATTCCACTTAATAAATGGTGGATGATTCTCATCATGGCTAGAATGAAGCTGAGATGTCTGTATAGAGCTCCTTGAAGGTGAAAGACCAAGGTTGACACTGCTCAATCCTAGATTCTCCTGAACTTCATACCTGAGAGATAGGCTTGGAGAAACTGTAACATTGTTCAATGGTGATTTCATCACTGGCAATCATAGATGCATCTCTTTTCCTAATTTCACTTCACTACAAGCCTTCAGTGAAAGGAATCTGCATGAACCCAAAAGAGGGGAGCTAACAATGGCAACCATGCATGCTATTTGTGATCTCTTCTACAATTTTAAATGAAAAACCTACAAAATTCAATATAGTGAATACAATAAGGCAAGGTGTTTCACAACCTAGCTTTGTATAAATCTCATGGGAAATTTCTCATGTTGCACTTGATAAAAATTCTTTGCATTTTGCGAACATCTCAAAGACCATACACTCTGCATAGTTTTGGAACTATGATTTCATCATAAATGATTCTATGTTTATAGTTGTGAGGAATATTTCTTGAAGCCTAAGATTCCAAGTGGTAAAAATTAAAATGTGTTCCTTTCATTTGAAAACTAGTATTGATCATTTGACCATGCAAAATTTGAATGTGCTTTCAAGAAGGATGAGACGTACAAATCTACAATTGACATTTGGAAATTGGCTTGAGTGTTTTTCTATATATCATTGAAACTTTTGATGTATTTTCTGAACTTCATACCTGAGAGATAGGCTTGGAGAAACTGTAACATTGTTCAATGGAGATTTCATCACTCGCAATCCTAGATGCATCTCTTTTCCTAATTTCACTTCACTACAGGCCTTCAGTGAAAGGAATCTGCATGAACCCAAAAGAGGGGAGCTAACAATGGCAACCATGCATGCCATTTGTGATCTCTTCTACAATTTTAAATGACAACCCTACAAAATTCAATATAGTGAATACAATAAGGCAAGGTGTTTCACAACCTAGCTTTGTATAAATCTCATGGGAAATTTCTCATGTTGCACTTGATAAAAATTCTTTGTAGTTTGCAAACATCTCAAAGACCATACACTCTGCATAGTTTTGGAACTATGATTTCATCATAAATGATTCTATGTTAATAGTTGTGAGGAAGATTTCTTGAAGCCTAAGATTCCAAGTGGTAAAAATTAAAATGTGTTCCTTTCATTTGAAAACTAGTATTGATCATTTGACCATGCAAAATTTGAATGTGCTTTCAAGAAGGATGAGACGTACAAATCTACAACTGACATTTAGAAATTGGCTTGAGTGTTTTTCTATATATCATTGAAACTTTTGATGTATTTTTTATTTGACACAAATTAGTTGATAATGTGTTATTAGTCAAGAGGACTAACATGACATGTTGCATTATGTTGACTCAATTTACCTATTGATGTTGAATATTTGTTGTAATCATATAGATTTGTATAATTCTTGTATGTTTCCTATATTGGCCTAGAATATACCTACTTTTGGAAAGAGAATAAGGTATGTATATTTGGAAGTTGTAGACTATTAAGGAAAGTATTTAAAAGTATTTGATGATTATAATGCTTTAAATGATGTTGCCAAGGTGAATAATTTTATTTGGAAAATAGGGTTTCTATTGTTTTCCATGGGAAAATTTCTATTTGGAACCGTTGGCAATAGTGGAATGATACATGTACATACCTATGTACATTGAATAGTCACTCTTTTGTATTACTTTAAATAAGAAAACATTTTTCATGTAGCTATTGGTCTATCATTGGTGAAACTAGTAGCACGTAAGTAAAGTCTTTGACAAAATTAATAGTTTGACTGTAACAATATAAATATATAAGTCATCTATCCTAAGACTATCAAACAAAGCAATGAAAGACTTAAAAATAGAGCTAGTGAGAAGGTTGTATAGTCCAATCTAAAAAATATAAATAATAAATAATAAACCCAACCATCATTAGGGTGAATCTGCTTGTTGGGGTGAAGATGCAACCTTCTCCTCCTTGTTAATTAGGAAATCCTAATTCTATAACTTTCTTGGAAAGAGAAGTCACCTTGTATCCAAATTGTCCACTTCTAACTACATAGTATCTATGCACAAGAGAATCTCCTATTGGGACTCACTTCTTTCTAACATGTATTTACCCAGGGTAGTTTTAATTTTCCAATAGAGATATTATGTTGTTTACATATATTGGGTGTGCCTTGACCTAGTATTACCTAGGTTTGGATTCCATTGTCCTATATTTTCTTAAACCTTTTTATTTGATAGAAATATTATTCCCACTCCTTTATTTTCAATAATTTCAATTCCTCTCTAGCTACCCTAGGGGTATGCTCCAAATAACATACTACAAAGGATTTTATTTCATCTTGTTCTCTCATGTGCAAGGAGACTCCTTAACCTTGACTTATGTGATGGATAGGGAAAGAACCAGGATGAGACATGGGTTTTGTTTAAACAAGGTATGGGGGGAGTGGCATAAGAGACGTAAGGAAAAGATCATGTAGGAGAGAACAAAAAATTAGTGTCCATTAGCCTAAGAGATAATTAGAGCTACTTGGAACCATAATATCAATAGAACCAAATGGGCTTGAAACTTATTAAATAACCGTGACCTTATCCATATTCACAAGGTGAAGTTCATGAATAGGGACATAATTACAGTCATGTGATTCCATAACCATTTATGAATACCTTCTTTTGAGATGATGGACATTATTTCCCTTCATTTCATCCCTTTTATGTTGCCATTTTTGAACTCCCATCTAACAGCCAAATCATGAAGACGAGTGGTGATGGCGCGTTGGGAGGAGTTGGTGGTATCAATGTTGTTGAAAGAAAACCACATGGGGTTGTGTATTATGAATATTTTTGAAGAATGTTTTCATCTATGATGATAACAATGATGGTTTGTGTGATGTATAACCTTCAACAATTGTAGCAATTGTACTGTGTGATTTTCCATGAAAATAGTAAAAGCACTTTGGTTTGTAATGGAAACATATAATCGTTTTGCAAGAAATATTGTGAATATGAAAAATGCTAATGGTACTTCTAAATGGTGCTTGCTACAATTAGTATGGTGCATTGATAATATAGAGGATGATGAAGTGGAGGATATAGAGAAAGTGTGAAATGGAGGATGAGACATGGAGTATGAAAGATGATGATGATGATTCTTGAAAAAAGAACTTGCAATAGGATCTACAATGTTGCTTTGTTGTGATAACTTTTGTATAGATACAATAATCCTTCCATTTTTTTTATTTGTGTAGGTATCTTGGAATGCTTTGTTTCTCAAACTAGTTTGAGATCTTCATTGGCGTATTGCTAGTAATATTTAGTGTCTGTGTACTTGAAAACACTTATGAACAAAAAATAATTTCCTCTTGTTTTTCCTCTTGTTTTTTCATTTTTATTGTCAAACTATTGATGCCATTTCTAGTTTTCACTAGTGCCTTACCTTATTTATCCTAATAGGGTTTTCATGAAGAGGAATGCCTTTATTGTTGACCTAAGGTTTCCTCCATGATGGTTTTCAACCAAAGGTCTATCCCAAGTGCATTAATGAGGTTTCCACTTAGATATTATATTATTATTATTATTATTATTATTATTTTATTTTTCACTTGCAATGTTTTTTATGTCTAGGCTGCTTGAGAAATTTTTACTCTCAACTACACCAAATTGTTAGGCTTTAAATATGGTTGTGACTTATTCCTTTTATAGAGGCTTATTGTAGATATTTTCTAAAGAGAGATTGTAACAACCCTTGTATTTCTTAGTGATTCTCCATTTTGTACTAGTGATTCGCTATGATTTTATGAGATAATATAATTTGGTGAGAGATTCACCAAAAAAATTATATATACATATTATATTATTAATAAAATTGTCTTCCATTTTTCCTATGTATCATGGGGATTCACCCATTTATATACATATAAATTTAGGGAGGCTCTTAAAATTTTCCCTTGAACACATAAGAACACAAGTTTTTTTGGTGGAAACGCTTCCGAGAGAAAACTATGTTGTTTTTGTTGCATTGCTCAATTATTTTATTAATATGATGAAAATATTGCACATGGATTAGATTACACCCATAAGTCAGAAGACTTGGATTCTTCTACAGTATTATGGCATCTATCATTTTGGAATTTTGTTTCTCTCACGGATCTACAAAATATCGTCTGTTGAAGTCCACCATGGTCAACGATCCTTGACCAACTGCCATTGGGCTGTCGAACTCCTATTGGATGGATAAATTTCTTCCTTCTACTGAATCCACCAAATCACTGTCTATTTTGAAGCCTCCATGACTTCAGTTCCTCCATGCAAACCAAGTTTCATATATTTTAAAACTAGGTTCAATTCGCTCAACATGAAAAACCCAACAACTCCATCATTTTTCTCATCAAATCTAAATAATTTCTTTTCTCGAAGAGGGTTATTTATTTTCTTCTACTCACAATAATCATTTGTCTGTACAACCAATTCTCCTTCACTCTACAACATAAATCATCTTTGAATTTTGCATACACAATTCTAATATATCTTTGCAATACAATGTGAGTAGCTTCAAGAATTTCTACTCACTCACAATGCCCCCAAGAATAGAATACTCTCACACTCTCAAAACAACCCACCAAATAATCTCAAAGCCTTCCTCTATTTATCATTTTTCTGTTTTGAATCACTTAGTATATGCTACAGTTATGGACCACTCAAAAATCCTTTTCACATGATTCATATTTGGCTGAGATAGGATTCTTGACAAAATCAACCACTAACTCCACTAGCCCTTTGATATCTTCAACCTTTATTAGCTTCTAAAGGGCCCACAAATGTTTCTGATCATATGTTGAAAAAATCTTATCAAGAACATGACCATAACACCAAAATTAGCTTAGCATTGTGAGGAATGTAGATAAATTCTCATGAAATAGCTCAGTCGCTCCCACAACATAGGATCCATATGACTTGAACTCTTAAATATCTCCCATAGGCCTATGTTCCAGTGATTGGAGATTTTCAGTCGCTTCCATGACTCAAAATCCATGTGACTGACGTAGAGGGTGAATGAAAACATATTTCCTCGGTTTAGAAACTCCTCCACCTTATTCTATAGCTTGAAAAGCCTCTATAGGACCTCTCTAAGTCAGTGACACCTCTAAAACACTTCACCAAGTCACTACCATATCATAAACATCATCACAAGTCAAACTAGGTTGACCAAGATGCCAACCAACAACCATACTAAACATTTGGACCATCAAACTTATCCATAAACACTCTTCCATAAATATGTAGCTCTAAAACATGTTAGACATCCTCCAACACTTGTACAACCATCTCAAGCATAAATTGGCTCATGTAAATCCTCTCCAAGCCCAAAATATAACATTGTCAATATGAGAGACATAATCGAGGACATGGAGACCATGGAGACCTAATCAACAAGGCTCCTCAACTCTAACGCATGTAGAAACCACCAACACCTATATGCAACAACATGATTAGTGAGCATCAGTATTGCAGCAATAATGCTACAACTACTAGGCTACCTACTTTACTCTTATCAACTTGGTAGTTCGTAACAAACTTGGAAGCGTCGGTGCTATATGCACAAGTACTAGTTCTCACTGCAGGTTGTCACTTGGTCAGCCAGCAGGAGATCACTAGGAGCTCAAGCCAACTTGTGTGGATTATAGAAGAAGCTCTATACGTGATGGAAGGAAAGAAATATTACTCTACAGATGTTATTCTAACTGCATAAGGGAGAAAGGCTGAAATGTAAAGCAAACCTAGTAAATCCTAATTAACCAACTAATTCTACTTTTGCAGAAAGCACTATGAAAACCATGAAGTGAATGCCATTACCTACTCAAGGAAGGAAACAACATCTAACTATGTTATTTTTGGAAGTAAATAAGAAAAAATCATATTTTTGGATTTTTATGTGAAATTGACATGCATGTAAATTTATTGTGTCTCTGTGTGGCAACGAATGGGTGGCGTTGGAAGGCAGTTTTGGTACTTGAGGGGATGTAGGACGGTATGGATGGGTCCTAGGAGGTCTTAGGTGGCCTTATGGAGGCTTTTCCCACACTCAAACTTCAAAATAAAGCCTACAAGAAAATCTACAGGAGGACACAAGAAATCTACGGGAGGAAAAACAATGTTCTACAGGAGGCCTATAGGAGGAGGCCGAGAGCAGTTTTCACTCTTTTGAGGGTGTGATAGGGGGTGAAAAATGTGGATGAAGGTTGGAATGAGGTTTTAGGGTTCCTATGGACTACCATGAACCACTAGAAGAGAGAAAGATGATTGGATTTTCTCAAGGAGAGAGGAAGAAGTTCTATGGAAAATGTAGGAAACTAAGGCAGAATTGAGGTGAGACTTGGGCGACCTGTAGGGCATGGATCAGATGGAGGATGTGATGGAGGATAGGCTTACCTATTTCTAGAAAAGATTTTCTGCAAAGGAACTGACAGTCAACCACTAGGATCAAACAAGCAATGAAATGAGTGCATCTAGAAAAATAGAGTTTTGCATCAAACTAGTCTAAACTATGATCTATGAAAGGAAATACTGAGAAAAACTGTAGGAAAGGAAAGCATGAAAGAAGACTACTGCAAATAAAGAAGTGAGCATGATGAATAACATCTGAAGGAAAATAGAACTAGACTATTAGCCTACTAAAATGCTGCAAACACTAGAAGTCCTATGAATGAGGAAAACCTGTGTTTTTGAGGCAGCAAGAGGGTCTTTGCCTCAAATCATGGTCCCAAAGGTAGGAAGAGAGGGAAAGGCACTCATTCTATATTTTTTAATCTTCTCTTTATCACTTATTAGCTTGCTATAGAAAGCACAAATGGAAGCAAACTATTGAATCATTAAAAACAACCTATTCTTAACCATAAAAGAAATACATCTAACAACAACCTAATCTACAAAATGAAATAAAACATACAAATACAAGTAAAGAGGAGCTTGGTTTCTTGGATTGGGCCCTAACCCAAGAGCTTTAGACCTTTGAGGTAACTCAATTCTAGCTCAAAAATGATTCCATCTTTATTCCCAAAAACAATAGCAAGATTACATGAAGCTGTCAAAAAATAATAAGCTCGAAGTTGACGAGAGTTTCCATAAGCAAAAGTCGAACAAAAATCTGACCCTAGTGAGGCCCTAGGCCTATCTACTTATAGAAATGAAGTTACCAACAGCTTCCTTGAACTTAGGGAGGCTTGGCTCCCAAAACTTGAGATAATCATCAGTCCTCCTCCACTTGCTCGGCTACCTTCTAGTGCATGATTCGACTGCTTGTACTCTAAGATGAATGAAGGGGAATTCGAAGTGAGGAGTAATAAATGAGGGGGATTCCCTCCTATAAGTCCTCTCCTTTTTCCACTTCGAACTATTGCTACCATTTTTCCACTAAATCCTTGACTTTGACCTCAAAAATCATCAATAATCTACATTAAATACACATTATACCACATGACACAATAACTAACTCAACTCACTCTATAAGCATAAATATAATCAGAAAATCATGTAATAAGCTAAGAGAATGGTTGATTTGACTAGGTTAGGAAGTAAAATTAGCCCATATAATAACCCATTTATCAGGCTCATCATCACCCCCCCACTGAAGGTGCTTCTGATCCTTTGAGAAACTTAGTCCATCTCATCATCTTTTATGGCCTTGGTTGCCTCCCTAGCATCCCAAGCTTTTGATGTGGTCTGCTTTTCCTTGTCATAGAATCCTTCCTTCGTGTCTATCTCTTCCCACTGCTCCTCCTCTTCTTCTTCTCTTCTGCCTTCCAGCATGCCTAACAGTAGTGGGGGACTCAGTTTGAGGCCAAACCAGTTGACCTTCAGCCTCTGCATGGAGCGCTTGTACATTGGCACTCTTCTTAATGCCTCCTTCATTCTCATGGGGGAATGATATTCCCTAATCTACAGATTATCCTCAAAGTGTGCAATGGCTTGTTCCAGATCACTTATATATCTAAGGGCAATCTGAGGATTATTGGTAAGTAGTTTGTGTGTGCCGATGAATGCCATGGGATCTAATGGCTCAGCTCTTATCATTAATGGCTCATTCTACTCTTTTTATCATCAATCTTCTTATTTCTGTTGCCCTCAATTATTCATGGTTCATGAGGCCATGGCCATTAGTTCCATGTCCCCTAGCCTGGCATTGGGGTTCCACACATTCATGTCTATGAGGGCCATGTTATGTATGTAGAATTCTTCCATTTTTGCCTTATCCTCTGATGTGCTTTGGTCACACAGATCCATAAACTACATGTAATCCTAGAAGGGCATGGTGCCTCTTTGTGCCAAAGTCTTTATATAGAATTGTGACCACTGGTCCTTGAGATATAGGCCATAGATTTTGTTGGTGTTCTACATTGCAATGCGTCTATGGATAAGCTAGCCATGCATGCCAGCTAAGTCTCCTTCTCTTGCAGCTGCCTCCTTAAAACTTCATTTTCAGTTTCAAGGTGGCTCCTTGTAATTGCTTCTCTGTTTCTGATATCACTCAACTCTCTACCCATTTCTCTAAGTTTATTTTCCATATGGCCAACATCCTAAACTCCCTTGGATTTGGATATTTGCATTCATCTATGTGTTATTATTATCTCTTTCTCTAATTCAAAGAATAGTGGAATTGAAAACTTTTGTGGAATTATCCTTCCTCCCTCAAGCAGATTTTAATAGGAAGCTAGACTAGGCTGGGGATCAAGTTCTTGTATCTCTGGTTCTTCCTCCTTCCCTTGTGTCTATTCTTCTATCCTTTTCTCAAGTTGTATGGCTCCTGTAGTTTTGACAGTGTCTCTTGTAGAACTATTTGAGCCTCTTGTAGGACTATTTTTGGGTCTTGTAATACTACCTTTTCCTTCCATGTAGAAGATCTAGGAGTCCCCCTTTCATATGTAATAGGTGCCTTGGAAGGCGATTCTTTCCCTTTGGTAGAGGGTGAATCTTAAATTGTAATTGGCACTTTTGAATAGGACTGAGGTTTGCCTGTTTTGATTCCTATGCTTTTCCTAGCCCTAAAATACATGGAGGCCTACGTTTTGCTCTTTTTCTTTGGCTTGATTGGTGTACTGAGGGCAGTGAGGGAAACTGCTTCCTCCCTTTCCAGAGTCTTAGGGGATCCTTCTCCTTGTTCTACCTTTTCTGCCTTGTTTTCTCCTCCTTCTATCTCTTTTTTCTATCTCTATTTGCTTTGTTTCTTCCCACTATATATCTTCAGCTTTTTCCTCCTCTATCTTAGTTTCTTCCTCCTTCCATTCTTGTTCTACTAAGCCACCACTAGCTTCACATTCTCCCCCTTGCTACTTTTCCTCCGCACTACTAGTAGGACTGACATCATAGGTTAGGGCCTTTATGTCATCCTCAACTGTCATGTTTCGGAAGACTTCCCATGCTATAGGGAGTGTAAACGTATGGAGGGCTTCTTCCACTAAAATTTGATTAACCAATGGTAAGCTAGCTGCTCTAAATTCCCTTCTTGAACCTTAGTGCTAGAGTCAATGAGGGACTACAGGAGGAAGTAGGGGATGCTGAGCTTCTGAGGTGCTAGAGTGTCCATGCCATACCTTAATTCATGAAGGATTCTAAAGTGATAGCCATAGAAAATGTTGTGCCTCCCCTCACAGGAAATGTATTTTATTATTTGGTAACTAACCTCATCCCAAGGATATGGTATGCTAGCCATTCTAATGCCATTTTTATCCTCTACAGGGATTTCATTGTTTTGGAAGAAGTTTTTCTTGGTAGCCTAGCCAATTGGTTTCTCATCCTTACTCCAAGGTAGCCCAAGAGGAAGGGTAGTGACCCTACTGATAAATTTAGGGGTTATCTCCATGGGAAGACCTCTAAAGGTGATAGTGGCATGTGTTCTTGTGTGAGGGACCAAAGAGTGGGCAAATTCTTGGGCAATCCCTTATAAAACCCTCAGAATTTCTCAAAAACATTCATCCAATTTGCTCTTGTGAATATGTCCACTACTTGGGGATGTGCACAGAGCCTAGTGGAGTTAGTGGGCTCCTTTCTCATGAACCCTCCTGTCATTTTGTTGACACTCTTTTGGGAAACAAAATATGGAGATGGAGACAACAATTCTTGAGAAAAATAGAGAAATAGAGGAGACTATGTTTTTTTAAATAAGCAGAAAAAATTTCTTATCTATTTTCTCCTCTCCTAAAGACTTTATTTCCTCCTCAATTTGACCACTTCTTGCATATATTGATATTAAAAGGGGTCATGCATGGAACCTACCTCCTTAGACCAAAAATCATGTTAAAATCGATGTTTTCTCCCTTCAAAACAACTCACTACCCCTCTTGTAGAAGCCTGCTGTCCCTCCTGTAGAATTCCTGTAGGTGCTCTAGTAGAACCTGTAAGTGATCCTGTAAAAAACACTGACAGAAAGAATATGGGAGAGATGGATGGAGGATGACGGTTACGAGGCTGTGGGGGCACAAGGAGACTATTTTAGCTGAGTTACGAGGAGAGAATGAAGGAAAAGGTGGTGAGAGTGCTCGGGGAGGAGTACTTATTACCGTTTATGGAGGATGATGGTTACGAGGCTGTGGGGGCACAAGGAGACTGTTTTAGCTGAGTTACGAGGAGAGAATGAAGGAAAAGGTGGTAAGAGTGCTCGGGGAGGAGTACTTATTACCGTTTATGGATATTTCTGGTTATGGGGGGTGAGCTGGCAAAGTATTCGTTGGCCATATTCAGACCGTTGGTCCCCACCTACCTTCTCATCATGGCCACTCCCTGTAATCATCGCTCATGATTGCATCAGAGTTCACACTTCCTCCACTACCTATCCTTGACATCTTTCTTGAGTTGACTGTGCGCACATGTGGGTGACATCTCGGATGAGTGGAGTTAACTAGATGAAGGTGGCCAAGTTAACCGACCACCTTTCCCTCGTTCAGCCTCAACCATCTTGTTGCTTCTGTAGGACTTCTAATTACACAAATGAAAACAAAGGAGCGAGTTAGTTACATACCTGTGATCCTAATGTATTTGTTGTGAGGTGTTGTTGCTCCCTCTCTGCTGCATCCCTTTATTTCTTTTGATGCATGCTGTTTGCTTGCTGATGTGTGGATATGTCTTATGTAGGTTCTCCTCTAGCTGGGTCTGAGCTTTAGGTGTCTTCTTCATGTGTGCATTCTTCTACTGTTGGTGCTGGGTTTTGATGGGATTAGCTGCTACAGGAATTCCTACAAGAGCTCCTGTAGTTGTTTCTCCCCTTGAAACTTCAGCTTCTTTCTATGCTTGGAGCTTTGAGGATGATGCCAGAAGTGTAGATAGAGATGGAGAGGTAGAAGGTAGGCTTTAGGTGAGGTGGATGGTGCTTCTTCCTCTCTTATTTTTGTTTTTTTCTCTTTTCCTGAAAAATTGTTTTTTTTCTGTGTTTTTCTTGGACAGGAAGAAGAATGATGCTTGGGGTGTGAGGTAGGATTGGAAGTGATGGAAAGGAGGTTTGAAGACTATAGGAGGGTTTATAGGTTCCTCGTGAAGCTTCCATACCCCTTGAACTGCCTTTTATATTCATTTCTTTCTCTTTGTAATTTCTACAGGAGCCTCTTGTAGAAAAAACAGAGCCTCCTGTAGAAAACATAGTTTCTTGAAAAAAACACAATGGGGTGAAAGAAATGGTAGAAATGATGGAGAAAAGTGTGGAGAATATAGGATAGGTGCTGGTGTGGATGTCAGGGTTCCCTTGGCACCTTCTTCTGCTTCCTATAGTCCTCCTGCAACTTGCAATGCAAATGAAAATTCACTTTTTTATTTTTATTTATTTTTTATTCTTTTAAACAACTAGGGTGCCTCAAGGAGGCTTGCACCCTAATTACCTACCTTGGGTGCCTCCAAGGGAGGTTTTCACCTAGGGATCTTATTTTTATCACTTTTTTTTTACATCACTAGACCGCCTCAGAAGAGGTTTTCAACCCAATGATGGGACTCAATCGCCTCATGGAGGTTTTTGTTAAGACTCTGGACACCACATATCTCCACAATGGTATAATATTGTCCACTTTGGGCCTAAGCCCTCATGGATTTTCCTTTAGGATTTACCCCCAAAAGGCCTCATACTAATGGAGATATTTGTCCATCCTTATATACCCATTATCCTCCCCACTTCTAGTCAATGTGGGACTTTGATCGTATACCCAACAATCCTCCCCTCGAACAAAGGACCATCGAGCCTCCCCTCAAACGATTATCCATCCGTCCACTCTCTACCAACCAAGATTCTCTGCTCCAATGCGTTGGAAGCACACACCTTACATGGAGCACCACCTACCTCGAGAGCTTGCTCTATCCCAAGTCAAGTCCTCTTCATCGTGTTGGGACCAGGACATGTCCATGAAGAATCCGGAGCACACCGCTTGTCTAACCAAGCTCATCCACAGATCCCATCGTGATATTACCGGGCCCCACCACGTTCGTTCGACATTCCGACGGTTCATCCACTTGGCTGACTTTGAACCTAGCTCTGATACCACTTTTTAAGACCCTGGACACCACATATCTCCACAATGGTATGATATTGTCCACTTTGGGCCTAAGCCCTCATGGATTTTGTTTTGAGCTTTACCCCCAAAAGGCCTCATACCAATGGAGATATTTGTCCATCCTTATATACCCATGATTCTCCCCACTTCTAGTCAATGTGGGACTTTGGTTGTATATCCAACAGTTTTCACTTGAGTCCCTATTTTTTATTTCTTTTTTATTTTTCTTCAATGAGTGGGTGAAGTGGAATCTAAGACATGCTCCACTACAATCACTGTTTTATCCAAACCTTCAATAAACTCTCGCTTGGAGAGGGGTTTCTTGTAGACCTTCAACCGATGTCCATTTACAAGGATGGGGATGGCTTCATCATCAATGGTTCTAATCAAAACAGAACCATTTTAATTGCATTTCTCCATCGTGTAGGGTCTTAGCCATCTTCTCCTTAGCTTACCTTTAAAATCTTTGTTTCATGAATCATAGAGTAGTGCCCAATCTCCCACTTGGAATTGCTTCTCCTTGATATTTTTGTCATGCCATATCTTTCTCTGAAGCTGAATTACCTCTGTATGGAGAAGGGGCTGCAATCTGTGTTCATCCAATCCATTGAGCTGAAGTAATATTTCTTTTTGTGCATGGATGAGGTCTAGGTCCAGCTGAGTTGCCATCCTTAGGGTACTGAATTCAAATTCTATTGACAACAATGCCTTCTTCCCATAGACTAGTTTATAGGGTGTGAACCCTGTGGTGGTCTTCCATGCTAGGTTGTAGGCCCAAGTGGCCTCAACTAATCTGTCAGCCTAATATTTTCTGCTGCTGCTCACTACCTTGGTCAAATCCCTTCTAATGCTCTATCAGTGACCTCCACCTACCCATTGGTTTGTGGATGGGAAGGGGTGGAAGTCCTATGCTTGATTCTATGATGTGTGAACAGGTCTTCAATCAAATTTGAAGTGAATTGACTGCCTTGATCTGTGACCAACTCTCTTGGATACCCGAACTTGTAGAATATGTTTTCTCTCAAAAAATCAACGACTTTTTCCTCTGTTGCTACTTTGATTGCTTTTGTCTCTACTCGCTTCATCAGGAAATCAGTGCACACAATGATGTATTGTTTCTGCTTTGAAGTAGGGCTGATAGGACCCATAATGTCCATGCTGCACTTCTCAAATGGATCAAAGGTTACTTGAGGTTGCATGGGCATCCCATCCTTTGGAGTAGGTTTCCCCATCCTCTGACACTGATCACATTGGCTGATATATCTCCTCACATCTTGATGAAGAGAGGGCGAGTAGTAGCCTGCTTGTAATATCTTGAAGGCAGTTCTTTTTGCTGCAAAGTGACCTCCACAAGGCCTATCATGACATGTTAGGAGGATATCAAAGTCTTCCTCCAACCTGACACATCTTCTCAAGATCTGATCTAGGCCAAGTTTGAAGAGATTGCCACCAATACAGGTGAAAGGGGCGCTTTTCCTTACTATCTTGTTCTTCTCTTTTCAGGACAGGTGTGGTGGGAACTGTGTTGAAACCAAGTATTTTGCTATATCAGCAAACCGTGGAGAGATGACTGAGATAGAAAATAGATGTTCATCTAGCATTTGGTCATACACCATTCCTTCTTCACCTGCAAGCAAATTTACTCTAGACAAAAAGTCAGAAAGAACATTTTCTTTACCAGGCTTATCAATAATGGTCAAATCAAACTACCGCAGTAAAAAAAACCATCTAATAAGGTGAGAATTTACATCTAGTTTGTTCATTAAATATCCAATTGCAGCATGATCAGTGTGCACAAAGGTTTGATAGCCTTTTATATAATGTCTGAATTTGTTTAGGGAATGCATGATAGCTAGGAGTTCCTTCTCGGTCACTGTATAGTTTAACTCTGCCTTTGACAAGTTTTTGCTTATAAAGTATATGGCATGAGGTAACTTTTCATTAATTTGTCTTAAGGCTGCTCCTATTGCTTTGTTCGAGGCATCTGTGTGAATGTGGAAAGGCAGGGCCCAGTTTGGGCCTCTGAGAATTCGGGTAGTCACTAGCTTGCTCTTCAAGGTATCTAAGGCTTCTTGACAGTTTTTCGACCATATGAACTCAACATCTTTGCCTAGGAGGCCAAACAAAGGAGAGGATATCTTGCTAAAGTCTTTAATGAATCTCCTGCAATATCCAGCTAAGCCTAGGAAACTTTTGACATCTCTCACCTTTTGAGGAGGTGGGACCCTTTAGATGATGGCAATTTTGTTGGGGTCCACCTGTAGTCCTTGTTGAAATATTGCATGACCTAGCATGGTCCCTTCAGTCATCAAGAATTCACATTTTCTGGACTGAGGGATAGGTTCATCTTAGTACACTTATCTAGAACTTTTCCTAGGTTAGATAAAGCTTCCTAAAAGTCAAAGCCATAAGGAGTAAAATCATCCATGTATATTTCCACTGCATCATGAACCAGTTCAGAAAATATACTCAATACCGCTCTTTGGAAAGTGGCTGGAGCATTGCAAAAACCAAACGAAAGGACCCGATATGCAAAGGTACCCCAAGGACAAGTGAAATTGGTCTTCTCTTGGTCTTTTGGGCTAATTTGAATCTGATTGTACCTACTAAACCCATCTAGGAAAGAGAAAAACTTTTTCCGTGCCAAACCGTCTAACACTTGATCTATGAAAGGTAAAGGAAAATGGTCCTTTTAGTGGCTTTGTTCAATTCCTGATGGTCGACACAGATTCTCCACTTACCATTTTTCTTTGGCACTAGCACCAAAGGAGAGACCCATTCATTGTCAGAGATGGGATAGATGAATCCTGCATCAAGAAATTTCTGCAGTTCTTCCTTAACAATATCTTTAAGTGTTGGATTCATCCTC
>APFE030280797.1:0-45573 GCA_000404065.3 Pinus taeda | reverse complement strand
ATCCTTGAGAGTAGAAGGGAACAGTTTCAACTTTTTCTCATCTTCTGCATAGTCATAAGTTCGACAGATGATAGCAAATTCGAACAAGAAGGTGTTAGGATCTTCTGTAGTTAGACCATGGAAATGAGGTAGGGCAGAAGGGCTTATATTCTTCATTTTGGTGTCCCCATTGGTCTCCCGAATGGGAAAGGTACCCTCTATTCTCTCTCCATTCCCCCTAGTATTCCTGTTTTTAGCCATTGGCTCCAAAGGAATGTTTTCTTCTTCTTCTGCCCCTATAGGTTCTTCAAATATGTCTTGTTGTTTACTTAAGGGTTCTTCTTGATTGCAGCGACAGAAGAAGAGAGAAGGCTAGCTGTCTGAAGCAGTGTGGGAGTTGGGCAAAACTTTTCTTGAGTTATCTCTATTACTATGAGGCATGAAAGGAAATATTTTTGGTTGGTTTTTGTTTCTTTTTTCTGACAATAATAGTAATTGCAAAACTGAAATTGATCGAACAAAACAAATAGCAACTAACTGAAATGGAAATTTGTAGAATTGAAAAGAAAAGCAGGGAAATGCAGAACTTGAAAGGAAAAGAAATGACTAGTCTACTTATGTTGAAATGAACTATTAGCAGAATGTTGCAATAGGAAATAGAAGAAAGCAGTAATCACAGAATCATTCCCTGGTAATGGCACCAAAAAGTGGTGAGCACCAGTATTGCAGCAATAATGCTGCAACTCCTAGGCTACCTACTTTACTCTTATCAACTCGGTTGTTCGTAACAAACTTGGAAGCATCAGTGCTGTATGCACAAGTACTAGTTCTCACTGCAGGTTGTCACTTGGTCAACCGACACGAGATCACTAGGAGCTCAAGCCAACTTCTATGGATTTTAAAAGAAGCTCTATATGTGATGGAAGGAAAGAAATATTACTCTACATATGTTGTTCTAATTGTATAAGGGATAAAGGCTGAAATGTAAAGAAAACCTAGTAAATCCTAATTAACCAACTAATTCTAATTTTGCAGAAAGCACTATGAAAACCATGAAGTGAATGCCATTACCTACTCAAGGAAGGAAACAACATCTAACTATGCTATTTTTGGAAGTAAATAAGCAAAAAACATATTTTTGGATTTTTATGTGAAATTGACATGCATGTAAATTTATTGTGTGTCAGCGTGGCAGCGAATAGGTGGTGTTGGATGGTGGTTTTGGTACTTGAGGAGATATAGGATGGTGTGGATGGGTCCTAGGAGGTCTCAGGTGGCCTTATGGAGGCTTTTCCCACACTTAGCCTTCAAAAAAAAGCCTACAAGAAAATCTAGAGGAGGAGACAGGAAATCTACAGGAGGAAAAACAACGTTCTACAGGAGGCCTATAGGAGGAGGCCGAGAGCAGTTTTCATTGTTTTGAGCATGTGATAGGAGGTGAAAAAGGTGGATGAAGGTTGGAATCAAGTTTTAGGGTGCCTATGGTCTACCATGAACCACCAGAAGAGAGAAAGATGATTGGATTTTCTCAAGGAGAGAGGAAGAAGTTCTATGGAAAATGCAGGAAGCTAAGGTAGAATTGAGGTGAGACTTGGGTGACCTGTAGGGCATGGATCAGATGGAGGATGTGATGGATGATAGGATGACCTACTGTTAGAGGAGATCTATTGCAATGGAGCTGACAGTCAACCAATAGGATCAAACAAGCAATGAAATGAGTGCATCTAGAAAAACATAGTTTTGCGTCAAACTAGTGTAAACTATGATATATGAAAGGAAATGCTAAGAAATACTGTAGGAAAGGAAAGCATGAAAGAAGAATACTACAAATAAATAATTGTGCATGATGAAGAAGATCTGAAGAAAAACAGAACTAGACTATTAACATACTAAAAAGCTGCAAACACTAGAAGTCCTATGAATGAGGAAAATCTGTGTTTTTGGGGCAGCAAGAGGGTCTTTTCCTCAAATTATGGTCCCAAAGGGAGGAAGAGAGGGAAAGGCACTCTTGCTAGCCTTTTGAATCTTCTCTTTATCACTGCTTAACCTGCTATAGAAAGCACAAATGGAAGCAAACTACTGAATCATCAAAAGCAACCTATTGTTAACCATAAAAGAAATACATTTAATAGCAACCTAATGTACAAACTAAAATAAAACATACAAATACAATTAAAGAGGAGCATGGCTACCTGGATTGGGCCCTAACCTAAGAGCTTCAGCCCTCTGAGGTAACTTAGTGCTAGCTCAAAAAGGATTCCATCTTTATTTCCAAAAACAATAGCAAGATTACATGAAGTTGTCACAAAATAATAAGCTCGAAGTTGAGCAGAGTTTCCAGAAGGAAAAATCCAACAAAAATCTGAATCTAGTGAGGCCCTAGGCCTCTCTAATTATACAAATGAAGCTACCAATAGCTTCCTTAAAATCAGGGAGGCGTGGTTCCCAAAACTCGAGATAAGCATTAGTCCTTCTCCACTTGCTCAGCTGCCTTCTAGTGCATGATTCAGCTGCTTGTATTCTAAGCTAAATGAAGGGGAATTCAAAGTGATGAGTAATAAATGAGGGGGATTCCCTCCTATAAGTCCTCTCCTTTGTCCACTTCGAGCTATTGTTGCCATTTGTCCATTGGATCCTTGACTTTGACCTCAAAAATCATCAATAATCTGCATTAAATACACATTAGACCACATGGCACAATAACTAACTCAACTCACTTTATAAGCATAAATGTAATCAGAAAATCATGTAATAAGCTAAGAGAATGGTTGATTTGACTAGGTTAGGAGGTAAAATGATCCCATATAATTACCCATTTATGATGCTCATCAATGATCAAGAAGATAATCATCATGGGAGAGCCTCCAAGCTAGTCCAACACATCATCCACACACAAACCACTGACAACCTCACGTACACATGCATAACCAACTGATCTGCAATCCATGTTACCAGGTTGACATCAATGCCAACGAACCAACACATATGAAATGCACATTAATTCCAATAAATATTACTAACTAGTTCAAAAGGCTATGCACATTACCACTATCCATTAATGAATAATAATTTAGATAGTCGTGGATGCCTAGTATTGTTTACAATTAACAACTTAGAATTTCATGATGGTAGTGCACAACTAGACTCTTAAAATGGAACACATCCATATATGTCGACATATCGATAATTCGTCAACTTAGTCCACTACAATTTCTTCTAGTGGTCTAGCTCCATGACACATTATGAATCTTCACCATGGCACCCTCCTCAGTAAATAGCAAGTTTTGGAACTATAATATCGGAACCTTCATTCTTAGGCACATTTTGTTCTCTCATCTACACATGCTAGAAACTTTTCCCTAGATATTGTAACCATTTATCACTATGTATAACATAAAATATTTTAAGGAGATACATTTTCTAGAAACATGTTCATGGCCATGGCTCAAAAAATTATAGACAATGGAAACCATAGGACACTATTATGTGGCACACTATGTTGACAATAGTATCACTTGGCATATATATTATAAATGCACCAAAAGTCTCCAAGGTTACAACAGCAACACAAACATCAATTGTGATTTTTTTTTCACAACAAAATTTATTATAGCTCCACAACCAACTATTTTGTATCCATAGGCTTCTACACATCATTTAGTCACTCATCATATTGTAGTTCTTATCGACTCTATGATATTCTTTGAGGTAGAAATTTCATATTATATAACTTTATTTTTTTTACTTGAGAAGGGAAGATGAAAGGATGATTTCAATATAAATTGAGAGGAAATAATGGATCATATGAGGACACAATTTCAAAGGGATTCACATCACTAGTAGGGAACCCTAATAAGCTTTTTTTTTTACCGAATATTAAGGTATATTTTTCTAGTTAGGTGCATATTTTATTCTTTCTTCCATTTTTTGAGTTAGATAAATACTTAGTTTAGGGATTCAAACTAACTATTGGGGAAAAATGTACTTCATATTTCATCATGACCTCCTCAATATCTACACTTTGGCCATGGTTTCACGCTCTTCCATACATTATTAGGGGAAAGGATGACCAATTTTATTTTACTACTATACATTCCCTACTGTTTGGGATCATCACCTTAGCATTATCTAGTTTCAATGGGGAATGTCACCTAGGATAACATGTGGCAATGACTGGGAACTAATTAGCTATTAAAATATTTTATTATATTCCCTTACTTCATACTATCCCATGAATAGGCCTTCTTATAGATAGTATGCACTTGCTTTCTTAATTTACCACCTAGCTTTACTCACCTACCACTTGCTAGTTGAATTTTAGTTCCATTATGGAGTTTTGATCGATATTTATTGCATTTGAGACTTATTACAATGATCCTAATTGATTGGTAATTCTAGTTAATTTTCTTATTAGATAAATTTCTAATTTAGTTTCTCCCACTCTATTTTTGACTCTCTAGCTAACTAGGGAAAGTTCTTTTCTAGTTAACTGAGTGCATGCACTAGGATCCTCAACCTAATTCATAATGATTCTTCCTCCTAGAGTCTACATATTGCATTCATGTTCATCAATAATACTATATTGGATTTACATATAATGTTTCTTTTGTGATTTGAATTATCTATTTGGTTACTTAGTCAATTTTCTAAGTAGTTCTTCTCTCTTTTCCCTCTTGTTTTGTAGTAGCTAGTCTAGTATTTTTTTTCACAAATTGATCTTTGGCTTTTGTTTAAAATCCTACATGGTCAGAGAATAAGTGTGTTTGTGAATAGTGATATTTAATTTCAAATTTGACAAGTTAGAACAACCAATAGAGAGAATAGGCTAGATCTCAACAACACACACTCCTTTCAACTACTTCGATTGTAAACCTAGGATTTTGATGTTCCTATGTAATAAGGGAATCTATAAAATAAGCATGGGGATAGAAGCTAAACTTGGACTAGCCATTGAGAAATTAAAATAATTCAGTAGAATGGATGAATTCTACAAGATTCTCTATATGTCAATTTCCACTAATTTGTTGTTTCATAGAGATAAGTGTAAGCATCCTAATGAAGCGTGGATCAAATTGGGGGATCTATTTGGAAAAGAAGATGGTCTTAGGGGAAATTGTCTTGAGAATGAATTTATCATGATGGATCCATAAAAAATCGAGACCCTACAAGACTACTTCTCTAAATTCAATACATTAATGACTCATCCAAAATCTTGTGGCATAGATAGGAAAGAGGAACAAATCACTCTTTTGGTGCTTTTTAAGCTACAAAGTGAGTACTCTATTTTTTTCTCTTCTTTCCATAGTGAAAACTTTCTATGGGTAAAAATAGAAACGTGTCATATTTGGATGAGTTTATTGAGTTCATAGTTCAAGACTGGACCAAGATCATATTGATGAAGGTTGTTAAGTTTGTCAAACCACTTGCACGTGTAATGAAGGAATGAAGGAAGAAGACTAAGAAGAAGAACAAGAAGGAACTAGATAATAAGAAGGACACCAATCAACAACCTACTAAGGTGATTTTGAATTCCAAGGGAAGAAATGCAAAGAAGTAGGAGAAGAAGTGTACATATTTTAATAGGGGGTTCTATCTTGAGAGCTCTTGCATGATGAAAACCACTAGTCAGATACCATAGGTAATACAAAAACATCACTTGGATGATTACATATAAGATAATGTTTAGAATAATAATGGAGACTGGCCACTAGATAACAACGATAAGGGTCATGCATTTCTAGCTACTACTTCATCTCATAATACTTCCATGCATGATTCACGAGCCACATGCCACATGTATTATTTAGTGGATTATTTTTCTCACTTGGGAAATTGTGTTATTCAACCCATATTTTGGGGAATGACATAGATATGAAGTTTTGTGGAGAAGGGAAAATTCACTTCGACCGTGGCAAATTTAACAAGGTACTTCATATTTCTTAACTCTCACTTGATCGCCCTTCCATTTATTAGATCACTCATATACTGTTAGGAAAGAAAGTAGAATTAACTATACATACAATGGTGATTTCCAAAATGTCATATGGTTTTGTAGTTACTATTGGATATCCAAACTACCATTCCAAGTCATACAATTTCTTTGAATTCATTCTTAAATTTGTTTTTTCTCCTCTAATAGATGGCAATGGGGAGAGGAGGTTATGGAATGAGAGATATAATCATCTTAATTATAAATTTTCCAATAATATATCCAAATAAGGAATGATTGAAGAGATTCCAAATATCTAATGCATATATGGATCTTGTTAGGACTGCATACTTGGAAAGAATTCTTAAAAGAAGCTTCAGATAGGTAAGGTTAGGAGAGTCTCCTCACTACTTGAGATAGTGAAAAATGACATTGTTAGAACTTTTTCCCATCGATAAGTAAATAAATTCATGTATTAATGTTCATTGATGATTTATAAAGATACACATGTCTTTATTTCCTTATGTTGAAATCAAAATTCTTTGAGCTTTTGAAAAATTTCAAGTAGCTTATAGAAACATAGATGGGGAAGAGCATTAAATTACTTAGGAATGATAATAAGAGTGAATATGTAAACAAGGTTGTTCAAAATATATTTTATGTAATTATTCATGGAGATGCAAAATATAGTTCCTTAAATTCTGCCACAAAATGGAGTTATAGAAAGGAAAAATAAAACAATAAAAGATATGGGGAATTATATGCTTAATGTTAGATATTTACCTCCTAATATATTGGATGAAGATATTAAGTATGAAAATTATATTAAGAATATAATTCCATATAAATCAATAAAATGGATCACTTTTGTTGAGGTTTGGATAGGGAAGAAACAAAATGTTACTCACTTCACAATTTTTTGTTTACAAGCATGGGCTAGGATTCCTTTTGATAGGAGGAAGGCTATAGAACCTTTTCGTAGGGATTACATATTTTTTATATATAGATGCAATTAATCGATCCATATTATTATACTCCTCATTGGATGCTTTTTTCATCCAAAGAACTGTCATATTCGGCGAAGGTCAATTCTAACCACTTCTAGAGGACTCTACTTCATCCTCTCGACCTCTACTTATGCCAAACCTTAGTGATACTTCTTTAGATAAAAATTATAATAAGAATTTATATTCAGATATTTCATGATAATATGAATAAATTTCAATTCCATATTAGAGGCCTTGGCGGGTACAACAAAAACTTCATGGAGTTGGTGATCTACTTGAAAATCCTATCAATCCATAGAGAACCATACCATATTTTTGGAGGTTTTGAATGCTCTAACTATCATGGAGATTTCATGTATTATAAACTATTATTTCATGCGTATATCAGACTACTAGAAAAAAACTATGAGAGAGATGTACAATTCGCTGGCGAAAAACAACACTTGGGAATTGGTACCTCTTCCTCGCAACATGAAACTTTTTAGATGTAAATGATTTTAAAAAAATAAAATATTAGTTGACAATATTATTTATAAGTATAATTATATCTTGGAATATTAATTATTCTCTTAGCTCAAGGGGATTGACTATGAGGAGGCCATTGAAATGGTAGTTAGGATGGACACTATCAGGTTGGCTCTAGCTATTGCGACTAATGGTAAATGGGAGGTACATCATATGAATGTAAAGAATCCATTCTTACATGGATACCTTGAAGAGTATATATACATGTATCATCCATAGGGATATGTTCAAGATCCATCATCAATTTGTAGATTGAAGAAATCACTATATGGTCTTAAGTGGGCACCTCAAGCTTAATATGTCAAGATGGATTCATATCTTCTCTCAAAATTATTTCAACAATGTACATTTGATCCTAATATGTACATGTTGAAAAAATATAATACATTTTACTAATAATACTCTATGTGGATGATTTTCTTATCATACAAAGATCAATAGATTCTCTTTTGACAATGAAATCCACTCAACATGCCAAGTTCTCGATGATTGAGATGGGATTTTAGATATCCATGATATGACAATGAAATTCTTACAAGATTTGAGATGGCTAGTTGTAAGGAAACTCATACTCCTTTCCTTTCAAGAGCTAAGCCAGAGGATGGTGGTAATACAACATTGGTGGAATCTACTAGATATCAACAATTTTTTGGGATTCTTTTATAGCTTACACATCTTATACGAAACATCTCTTATGTAGTTGTACCAGTTTCCAAGTACATAACGGAGCCACATGAGCTACATTGGAAAATAGTTAAGAATATTATTAGATATGTCATGGGAACTAATAACTATCGACAACACTATGTAGCAGGATGTTCTTTGCATGTTTTTGGTTATACAAACCTAGATTGGCTTAGAAATAACATAGATCACAAGTCCACATTAGGATAAGTTCTCTACCTTGATTCTTGTCCTATATGTTAGTCAACAATGAAGAAGGAAACTAGTGTTCTTCATCAATAGAGGCAGAGTACAAGGGTGCAATGAATGTTATTACTTAGGCTATATTGTTAGATAGTTCTATGGTAGAGCTTGGTATATAGATCTAACTTTCATAATGTTATGGTATGATAACTAGAGTACTATCAAGTTCTCTAGAGACCCAATTCATAGGCAATAGACCAAGCAAATTTAGTTTTACATGCACTACATCAGATAGAATATCCATGTATGAGTCATTGACATTCAATATTTCCCTTCTTTTGAGTAGGATTAACAAATATTTACCTTGAGTCTCACTCAGAATAAGTCCACAATTTTGTGGGAGTTTTGAGGAGTGGACACAACTACCTAGTAACTGAATATTTTGACAAAATCACTCTTAATCTACCAGGGAGTTTCCTTCCCACTGGGTTTCTATTATTTACCTCACTTTATCTTTTATTTATGTTGTATATGAGTACCTAATATGGATGAAAAATGATAGCACTCATAAATTAGGACACTCCTTGGTTGTGCTTTTGGGACGTGTTGGAGTACATTGCACTTACTAGTTCATTAACACAACATCATGACCTACACGCTTGACATCATTTGAACCTCTTACATACATTATAAGGGTCACATTTGACCACTTCTATTTCACTACTAGACATTCCCTACCATTTGGGATCATCTCCTATTTGTAGCCTTTTCTATTTTTAATAAGTCTATTTTTAGTGGGTGGTGACCCTGGGTTGACATGTGGCGGTGATTTAGTATTGAATGGGTGGTGATATGGCTTATTATAATTCATTAATTCTTACTAATCCATGCATAGTACTTCCTAAAGTAGATATGCACTTTCTTTGATTTAGCATTGAATGGTTGGTGATATGGCTTTATAATTCACTAATTTATACTAATCCATTCATAGGACTTCCTAAAGTGGATATGCACTTCCTTTACTAAATTTAGTAGTTTCCACCTAGCTCCACCCACCTACCACCTATTAGTTGACTTTCAATTTCATTGTTTGAGATTTATGAGGTAGTTACTACATGTGAGAATTATTACACAAGTTATAACTAATTTCTAACTCCACTTACTTTAAATTAACTATTTTATTAGATATTTTTCCAATTTAAAGTGCCCTAGTCTAATTTTGACTCACTAGATTAGTAGGGAAAATTCTTTTATAGTTAACTAAGTTCATGCACTAGGAAACTCAACATAATTTGAATTGGCTCATCTAGAGTTTATATATCGTATTCATATTCGTCAATAATAAGATATCATAATTTAATATCATGTATTTTATGTAATTTGGATTATCTCACTAATTAGTTTGTCAAATTTTGAAGCAAATTTTTGTCTCTTCTTTATTGTTTCATTGTAGCTAGTCTAGTAATTTTTCATATTAAAATTCTAGACTATCACATCATAATAACTATCCATTCATAATCTATTTCCAAAATTAAAAAATGGAAAACTAATTAGCTATTTTATTCATGGTTTGATATCTTCTTTACTTTCTGTATTGTCATGGGTTTTATGCATTTAATAATGGTGTTTTTGAAATGAGGCTTATTCATAATCACCATTATGTATGTACATTAGATGTATGGTATGGTTTTTAGGTATAGTTTTTTTTTGAAATCTAGTTCGATTATGAATAGTAAGTAACAAAATTGAGAAATTTTATAGTAATTATAATTATTTTTCTCAAGATAAATGAGAGGAGAAAATTCTAAAAATTTATATTTAGGAAAAAAAAGCAAACAATTAATGAAAAGTTGTAGTTATATTTATTAAGTTACTTGCATTTTATAAGGGGACACATACTTATTTGCATTATTTGTTAGAGTTTTTTAACTAAACTTGAATCAATAAAGTTTCCCTAATTTTGGGCTCCACATTTATAAGCACTCATGGTTTTTTCCACGATATTATCTCTGAATACAACATGTTTAAAGTCTACAAAAATTAATGTTAAATTGTCTTGTTGGCTAGTGAGATTGAAAAATGGTGTCTTTGGACACGACCATCTCTCTCAGTGCTTTGTGATCCTAACATCTGGTATCTGAGCGGGAGTGGTCAAAGGCAGAGTGGTAAATACCAGAGAGTAGTGACAAGCAAGGTATGGATTGGTATGGATCGAGCTAGATATAGAAGCTCAGACAGTAGTTGTATGGATGAGAAAAGAATGGAGATGGAGTAAATGGTGTTGAAGTTTAATGAAGGAGTCAATGTGTGACCTGTGAACACCATAAGTGTTTTGGTCCAAGGCATTTCCCTAAGAAGTTGTAAGACCTAATGTCTAGGTAGACATCTTGCATGGGAACACACATAGTTGTAAGGCCTTAAGAGCTTCCTCAGGCATAGATGCAGTGCAATTGTGCATGGAGTCATCAAGTAGTGGAATGGACCACTTGGAGAGTTACCAAGGTGTCATATGCACTAGTGTCCAGGGTTGAGGGGGGAATGTAAAAACTTAGAAGAGAAGATTGATTAATGGGATTAGGGAAATCTTTTGGAGTTAAGTTTAAGGAAGAGGATTATTAGGGTTGTTCAAGTAAAATTAACTCGATTAAGTTACCTGTGGTTTTGGGCTCTAGGTTTATGGGAACCGATGGTTTTTCCATGGCATTATCTCTTAATGGAACCTATATAAAGACTAGAAAAAAATGTTAAATCGTCTTGTTGGCCAGTGAGATTGAATAACAGCGTTGAACAACAATGTCTTTAGACACCACTATCTCTCTCGGTGTTGTGTGATCCTAATATTATTAAAATATTTTTAGCTAAATTCTAACTCTAAGATTGATTTTTTTCCAACCGTATTGTCATAGTTGTCTTTATTTTTTACATGGATGTGTTAAGCCTATCCACATTTATCAATAATTTAACTTATATGACTTGATTAGACAAATTTAATTATACCAAAAATATGACATTTAAATAAAAAAAATATTCCTTAAAAATATTACATGTATATTCATGATTTAATAAAAAAAATTCGTTCAAAAATAGTGATTAAATTTATAAAATTACTTAATTTTTTGAATAAATTTATAAATATTAAAAAAATATTTTAACCACACAACTAACTTAAAACCACACAACTCTACTGCAACATTGTTTTTTTGTTTTGTTTACATTCGTGTACTACTACATTTATCTTTCTTATTTACATCTATATCATAAGCCTATAAAAATAGCATATACTTTAGACATCGCTTACGTTGAAGTATGATGCAATTAACCTCGTAAAGCACATTGCGAAACAATTATCAACTGGGGATATCATCTGTAAATGTGATTTCGAGTAAATGGGGATATCATCTGTAAATGTGATACGTCAAGTCGCTGCCGTGTCTTTCATGCTCATCATCTGAAACTAACGTTATTTGATACTTCTGTGTCTCCGAAAGCATTAGACTGACGTCTCGATATTATCAATAAAATCAATAAAATGAGCTCCTCCGCTTGGGAAACAAACGCCCACAGACACGGCACACACACGAGTGGCTTTTACATCATGTTATATTATTTTATAATTTTAAAATAATTGTGAGAGGATAGTTACCGAAGCATGGTTGACAGCAAGAATAGCGCAGAAGAAAAGGCAAGACACCAGATGAAATAATTCTGACCGGATGACAAATCTCTTCTTAAGTTTATCACTAAAATATAGTAAAACGGATGATAAATTTCTTTTCTAGTTTCTCACTAGACATAGTAAAATGGCAGGTGTAAAGTTGGAAAAGTTAGTTATAAAAGATTTACTTTGGAATATTGTTATAGTTTTTACTTCAATTTTATATGGTTTAGATAAACCAAATTAATTTAGGTATGATTGATTTAGTTTTTCAATAATAATTTATTTTATTTATTTATTTTTTTTCTTCTGAATTAAATTATTCTATTATATATATAAAAAGCCTGAGTACAATTACATTTCAACTTGCTATGAGATCCATCTGCCAGAGATAATGGCAATCTGGAACAACCAGGTGTAGCCAAGAAAAAAGACTACTTGTTTCATGCCCTCACAAGGCGTTTGAGACCAAAAATCATTCCCACGCAGGGAGGAACAAACTGACACCCTTGCACTGTGTTACCCAGCCACAAAACAGAGGACCGAACCCAAAAATGACCGACCCTACTCCTCAGCGTTGGCAGATAGCCACTTAGACACATTGACATAAAAACAAGAAGACACTGGACAAGTCAGAGATAGATGGTCAGAAAGACATGACCAGAGAGATGAGAGACCCAGAACCACCTCCGATTATCCGAACATGTGACGTCACGACGAGCTATTCCTCCGACTCCTCCTCCACAATTGGACATGGTCCGTACTCCTCCTCTTCCTGCCCCTTGCCTTCTGTCACCTCGGCCGCTTCAGGCTGCTTCTGACTTCTTTCCAGCTGTGGGTCTGGCATTTCCACACCCTTCCCTTTGTTTGCCTGGTGCAAATCAGCTGCTCTGGCCACGTCTATACCGCCCTGGTGCCTCATCACGGGCGCGCGCCCCTCACCGAGTGAAAATGCGACTAAGTATGGCGAGCACTCCGAAAACGTGATGGATGAGCGCACGGTTATGGAGAGCGCAACGCATGTTTATATGGTGAGTTGGAGATAACTCATGGACGAGCCGACCGAGCGCAGATGGAGTGTTGGACACGGTTGTGGGGTGGTCCCACATGGAGGGCGGGCCAACCATGTGTCGCAGCAAAGGATCGGGCGTGAGTTGGAGAAGTTGTGGAGGTCGGCCGGGTGGCAGCGCCCTCCTACAACGCATATAAAACAGCGGATGGAAACGTTGGATTGGATCATCGCAAATCGGTCAAGGTTCATCATCGCAACCTAACGCACAAGTCTTAGTGCGAAGGGGAAGGCACGGTGGTAACTGCAGGTCGCATGGAGATGCGCCCACAGCGCCGGGCAGACAGAGTATAGGTGCCACAGATCATTTGGTAGCACGCGGGTAGAACCAGACTTGGGCGCGGGTGAACGCTCGCCTGCCCGTCGGGTGAACGATCGGGCGAGGGTGTGGGCGACTCGCCTGCCCAACTGTTGGAGGTGAACACGATAGCGCCGGGTGTTGGGTCGTGTTATGGTTGGGCGTGCATGGTGGCACGGCGCGTCGATTGTTCGGGCGAACGACATTGTTGGATATTGGGTGAGGTTCGGGCAGACCACCGTGCGCTCTTGCACGGGCGGGCACCCGCCCGATTGTAAAATGCCGGTTGAGCATAGTCTCCCAGTCATGTTGTAAAATTTCTACTATAATAAAAAGATCTTTTATAGATGGATTGTTGTTGTTCTCGGTTATGTTCATCATGTATGTTATAATGGAATTCGGCACATTATAATTTAACAAGTGAAGTTTTATGAAAGTAAAGGCGTAGTTCGTAAAACACTTAACCATGGAAATGGTGAGTCATTTAGACGGTGCCGCACCTGCTCAACTTAAGAAAAAAAGAGTTGGGGGCGTGACAGGTGGTATCAGAGTAGGTTCACGGAAGGTTGAAGCTGCGGTGAAAGCTGATTCAGGTTTGAAGACGCTTGATGATAAGCGACGAGAATGGAAATGTATGCAGGTTATGGGGAAATCATGGATGAACAGTCTGGGTTTCATAGACTTGATGGTCCGTGGAAAGACCACTCAAGCTCTTGTGGACACAGGGGCCACCCATAACTTTATGACAACACGGTTGGCTAGAGATGTCAGACTAACGATCCTTCCATCGAACATGGAGGTCAAGGTAGTGAACTCTAAGGCCAAGGTGACGGGTTTGGCACATGAAGTACCGGTGCAAATAGGAGATTGGACGGGTCAGTTGGACTTCACGGTGATGGAGATGAACGACTTCGATGTAATACTTGGACAAGATTTCTTGAAGGGCAACAAGGCTATTGTTGTCCCCTTCTGTGATGAGGTGGTGCTGGTTGGATAGACACGAACTTGGACTTTGCCCACACATAGGCAAAGCAGGGAAGTCAAGGTGCAGCATGTTTTTGCACTAAGTTTGGAGAGAGCCATGAAGGAATCAGACATGGAGACATATGCGGTGATGTTCAAGGGAGTCGAAGGTGATGAAGTGGGGACGCCTATTTCAGCTGAGATTTCTAATGTTCTTGCCGAGTATGCAGATTTGATGCCTTATGAGCTTCCAAAGAAGCTTCCACCAAGGCGTGCGATGGACCATAGCATTGAGCTTGAACCAGGGAAGGAACCCCCAGCTAAAGCACCTTATCGTTTATCAGGGCCTAAGTTGGAGGAATTGAAACGTCAGCTAAAGGAGTTAGCTGATGCAGGTTTCATTAGACTTTCAAGGTCCCCGTATGGTGCTCCGATATTATTCCAGCAAAAGAAGGATAGCAATGAGCTAAGGATGTGCTGTGACTACCGTGCGTTGAACAAGCAGACGGTGGGAAACAGGTATCCTTTGCCATTGGTTGCTGATTGCTTCGACAAGCTTACGAAAGCCTGAGTGTTTTCCAAGCTGGACTTGAGGCATGGTTACTATCAGGTGCGGATTTCTGAAGGAGACGAGAAGAAGACCGCGATCGTAACAAGGTATGGTAGCTTTGAGTTCCTTGTTATGTCGTTTGGGTTGTGCAACGCTCCTGCGACATTTTGCACTTTGATGAATGATGTCATACGACCGTACTTGGACTCGTTGGTAGTGGTATAATTGGACGATATATTGGTTTACAGTGATAACATGGAGGATCATAAGAAACACTTGGCGATGGTTTTCGAGGCACTGAGGGAGAATCAGTTGTTCTTGAAGAAGTCTAAGTGTGTGTTTGCTTAGACCGAGATTCCGTTCCTTGGGCACATCGTTGGACAGGGGTACATACGGATGGAGCCGATCAGGGTGAAGGCTATCGAGGACTGGGTTGAACCGAAGAATGTCCATGATATGAGGGTGTTCTTGGGCATGACCAAATACCAATGGAAGTTTGTAGAAGGTTACTCCAAAGTAACATCGGCACTGATAGACCTACTGAAAAAGGACAAGAAGTGTTGAACGGAGAAATGTCAAAAGGCATTTGATGATTTGAAGAGAAGGATGGTTACAGCACCGATACTGAAGTTGCCTGACCTCGGGAGACCGTTCGAGGTGCACACTGATGCTTCAGATTTTGCCATAGGAGGAGTTCTTATGTAGGATGGGCATCTGGTGGCCTATGAGTGTTGGAAGTTGCAGGATAGAGAGCGGAGGTATCCGGTTCATGAGAAGGAGATGACTGCGATCATCCATTATCTTCATGTATGGAGGCACTACTTGATTGGGAAGCCTTTTTTTGTCAAGACTGACAATGTTGCAACAAGTTATTTTTTGTCACAACCGAAGCTTTCTGCGAAGCAAGCTCGTTGGCAGGACTTCTTGGCAGAGTTCGACATGTCTATTGAGTATAGACCGGGTAGACACAATGCGTTAGCAGATGCCCTTAGTAGGAAGGGACAACTTGTACCATTGGAGGGTGAAGACCGAGCAGCAAGGAGTAGAATTCGGATTCAGATGTCGGAAGAGATGCAAAACAAACTGAAGGAAAGTGTGGAAACCGATACTTTGGCACAGAATATAGTGAAGCAGATAAAGGAAGGGAAGACACGCAGGTTCTTTCTACGAGATGGTTACTTGTTCTTTGGAAACCGACTCTATGTTCCAAAGACATCTGGTCTTAGGAGGCACCTCTTGAAGGAGTGCCACAATTCTCCATGGGCTGGCCACCCAGGGCAGCGTCGTTCTCTGGCATTGTTGGAGAAAGGGTTCTTTTGGGAGAAGATGCGGGAGGAGATGGAGGGGTATGTACATACGTGCATCATTTGTCAACATGAAAAATTGGATAATCAGAGGCAAGGAGGACTGTTGCAGCCTTTACCTATTTCAGAGAGGTCATGGATGAGTGTCTCTATGGACTTCATTGTTCATTTACCGCAGGTGCAGGGGTATAATGGGATTATGGTCGTTGTTGATCGTTTTTCCAAGTATGTTGTTTTTGTTCCGACAAAGATACCTTGTGGAGATGAGCGTACTGCTGAGTTGTTCTTTAAGAACGTGGTGAAGTATTGGGGTATGCCGTTGAGTATCATGTTGGATAGAGATCCATGGTTTACAGGAAGGTTTTGGACGAAATTGTTCAAGTTAGTTGGGACAGAGTTGCTGATGAGTTCGAGTTACCATCCGCAGACAGATGGGCATACCGAGTGTATCAACGCATTGCTGGAGGACTACTTGAGACATTATGTCATGACTGATCAGAAGAATTGGCTTGAACTCTTGGATATTGCTCAGTTTAGCTACAATATTCAAAAGAGTTCTGTGACGGGGTACAGTCCATTTGAGTTGGTGAATGGACAGATGCCGGTTGCTCTGCACACTGTTGAGACTACAAGTCATATGAGGAGTCCTCATGCGAAGAGATTCATGAAGGATTGGGAGGAGACCTTGGATTTGGCACGGTTGCGCTTGCATGGTGCTGCAAGGAGAATGAAGAAGAACGCTGATCGGGGAAGACAGGATGTGTAGTTCAGTGTGGGAGATATGGTGTTTCTCAGGATTACCAGAGAGCAGTTTCAGCCAGCCAAGGGGACGGCCGCCAAACTGACACGGAAGTATGAGGGACCATTTCGTGTGGAGAAGCGAGTGGGGAAGGTTGCTTACAAGTTGGAGCTTCCACACCATATGCACATGAAACATCCAATTTTTCATGTGAGTCAGTTGAAGAGATGCAGGCTTGATTCAGACCATCCAGAGAGAGCTGAACCACCGAGAGGACCAACTGGGATAGTGGACAAACCAGGCTTGGAGTTGGAGAAGATTTTGGACTTCAGAACTACAGGGATTGGTTGCCACCAGAAACGGGAGTACCTTGTCAGATGGAAGGAAGCACTGGAAGAGGAGAGTTGGGAATTGGAGGACTCACTTTGGAGATGGAAGAGGAAGATTGCGAGATTTGAGCGGAGAGTACTTAGACGTGGAGGATTGTCGAGGGCAACAATGATTTCCAGTGGGGGAGGATGTACCGCCTTGGTGCCTCAACATGGGCGCGCGCCCCTCACTGAGCGAAAATGCGACTAAGTATGGCAAGCGCTCCCAAAACGCGATGGATGAGCGCGCGGTTATGGAGAGTGCATCGCATGTTTATACGACGAGTTGGAGATAACTCGTGGGCAAGCCGACCGAGCGTGGATGGAGTGTTGGACACGGTTGTGGGGCGGTCCTGCACGGAGGGCGGGCCGACCATGTGTCACGGCAAAGGATCGGGTGCGAGTTGGAGATGTTGTGGAGGTCGGCCGGGTGGCAGCCCCCTCCTACTACGCATATAAAATAGCGAATGGAAACGTTGGATTGGATCATCGCAAATCGATCAAGGTTCATCATCGCGGCCTAACACACAAGTCTTAGTGCGAAGGGGAAGGCACGGTGGTAACTACAGGTCACATGGAGATGCGCCTGCAGCGCCGGGCAGGTAGAGTATAGGTACGACGGATCATTTGGTAGCGTGTGGGTAGAACTAGACTTAGGCGCGGGTGAACGATCGCCCGCCCGTCGGGTGAACGACCGGGCGAGGGCGTGGGCAACCCGCCCGCCCAACTGTTGGAGGTGAACGCGATAGCGCCGGGTGTTGGGTCGTGTTACGGTTGGGCGTGCACAGTGGCACGACGCGCCCATCGTTCGGGCGAACGACATTGTTGGATATTGGGTGAGGTTCGGGCAGACCGTCGTGTGTTCTTGCAAGGGCGGGCGCCCGCCCGGTTTTAAAACGTCGGTTGAGCATAGTCTCCCGGTCATGTTGTAAAATTTCTACTATAATAAAAAGATCTTTTATACATGGATTGTTTTTGTTCTCGGTTATGTTCATCATGTGTGTTATAATGGAATTCCGCACATTATAATTTAACAAGTGAAGTTTTATGAAAGTAAAGGCGTAGTTCGTAAAACACTTAACCATGGAAACGGTGAGTCGTTTAGGCAGTGCCGCACCTGGTCAACTTAAGAAAAAAAGAGTTGGGGGCGTGACAATGTCCCTCGGAGGTTCGAAATCAGGCGGAGCACTAGAGCTGCCCTCGTCCACGGCTTCGTCGATTAACAGGAGGGAGATGTGGGTGTTTATGCACGAACGGTTCAGGGGGCTATTGAAGGAGAAAATTGCGGAGCCAAAGAAAGGAGAAGACAAGGTCCTAGGAGAGTTCGCCTCCATGAATTGGCTATGCTTGATAGGATTAGCATGTTCAGAGCGTGGGCAGTGGCAGAAACAGTGGCAGTGAGGGCAATGGTAGGGTGGATGGGTCTCCGCTCCAGCTGGGTGCTCCGAAGTCCCTCCTCGGCTAGAGCCGTGACGGCTCAGCAGCCTCTGGCGTTCTTGAACCATATTAACTGGGTAGTTCTGAGTGTAAACAGTCTGAACCAGCAGGCTTGGGTAGGAATAAAACGGACCAGGTCTTGAATTAACCAGAACTAGCAGCTGAACGAGAACCCCAGACTCTGGCCAAGTGTGGACAGTGATGCTAGGGCTGCCTCTGTTTGTAGAGCTCCCTGCTCTTTCTCCAAGGTCGCCCGCCATTAAAGTGGCCATCAATTCTGTATCAGAGCCGATCCTTGCAGCGCAGTCGAATGAGGTCGGGATGTTAATGCGCCCAGTCTACCGTCCCTGTGCTGATAAATCTGCCTTCCGGGAGAGTCCCGTGCTACTGCCTTCCAGGTCGCCTCTGCGCATGTTTGGCATGTGGCTGCCGTGAGACCCTCGTCCCATCACCTGAGGTTGGCTAGTTGGCACTCGCATCTGGGGAGTTTTTCAATAATAAATTAGTCACACAAAGTTAATTAATTATTAATTATATATATGAATGATTGAATTAGAAATAAATAACTATTTATATTTTAAAATTTATTTTTACAACGTTTATCTATTTTTTAAATATGTAATTTTCAAAATATAGATGGAAAATAAAAATGGAATTTTTTTATTGTATTATTAATTGTTTAATTTTTAATATAAATTTTATAGAGCATTAAAAACTAGTGCAACAATATAAATTTAATGGTTGGCAAATGTCAATAGGTATTAATCTATAATAAACATCAAAATACTTAGTTCATAACATATCTCACATTTATCAATATTAAAAAAAATCGTAAAAGTTAAATCCATAATAAACATCAAAATACGTAGTTCCTAACATATTTCACATTTATCAATATTAAAAGAAATCATCAAAGTTAACTTGAATCTAACTTGATTTTAAATTATTATTATTTTTTGCAACCCAAAGGAATCCCTAACTAGGTCGAGTGACACACCTCACTGGGTCCATCGACACAAAGTAGATTCTAGTCGCTACCACTATACCTCTGGGGGCTTATGACTCATCCTCCTATTTGTAGACCAAATCACAACCGTGGGATTGAACCTTGTATCTCTTAGTTTTGCATGAATTCACACCACTTCGATCACCAATTGAGCTACCCCCTAGGAATTTTAAGTTATTATTATTATTATTAATTACAAAAAAGTGTACACACACACACATACAAAACAAGATTCTTAATCATAGAGTTTCACACCCACTTATAATACAATGGCTTATTAATACCACATCCCCAAAAATCAACAATTCATTTCATATGACACTTGTCTATATAACAATTTTTTAATTAATCGATTTAGTTAAAAGGGCCAAAAGGGCATAACTACTTACGAAATAAAATTTAACCTTTGACTTATGAATGCTACTGAGAATATTCTTGAATATGCTATGGAGGTTAAATCGCTACCATCCACCTAATAATTATTGATAATTAAATTAAAATTTTGGAAACCTTACTCCAAAAAAGATGTGCTTATCTTTGTAAAAATAATTATAAAAAAATATTTAAATGTGAGTTAAAAATAAATATTTCAATGTTTCTTTCCTTTTAGATATAAGTGATTGAAAGTAATTTTTTTTTTTTTTAATTAAAACATTTTGATAGTGTATGGTTCAGTACATGTGATATATGTGTTAAGACAAGCAAGAGTAGATCTTAGTATATGCAATTAATGTAATAGTACAAATCTAAACACAAAAAATATTATTTCAAAATAAACAAACTATCTTGAACAAAATTGCTTAGTTGAGAGAATATGTCAACCATACCAATCAAGAAAGTTAACTAGTTGAAGAGACTCCCTAATATCTAAGTAGGCCTCAAAAACCTTCAATAAACTCATGAAAAGATCTTCCCATAGAGATCTATCTCCACCTAATAATAACCAATAATCCTAAAATCTAATATGACCACACACATGACAAGTAGTAGTTACAAGAAATTGTGAATATGGGTTACATTTTTTGCCCTTTTTTGATAAACAAATATCATTTTTAGAATTTTTTCAATTGTCGGGTAAGAAAAGAATATTTTTTTATTTAGAATTTCATTTTACAGTAAAAAAAAAAATTGCCACAAATTTTATTAGCTTTCTATTGCTTATTTTTTCAAATTTGTTTATTCACATTTGATATGTCAACTTAACAATTGTTTGACTCTGTGTTCTTTAAAAATCAAGGGATCAATAAAAAGTCATGTTTTTTTGGCCCCAATGTATTCCTTGTTAATCTTGTGTTTTTGAAAAAAAAACATGTTGGAACAATCTAGACAGACTCTACTTCACCATGGCTATATTTACGAAGCCACAAATGCATATCATAATTACAGGATTTTTTTTAATGATCCAATATAAAAAAAACTGTAGATTTTGAAGATGTTTAACAAAGCACCATCTTTCTCAACATATGAGTTAAAAACTAAAAAAATCTAAAAGCTACCCATTAAAGAGGGCAAACCAACGTAATGCAACATAAATTTTCCATATTTTTTTGTAGTGTATTTTCGAAGATACAAAATTTTGATTTCATTGAATTGTAATGACCTTAATATTTTTTTGCCACACATTTTACTAGAAAAATAGTTAAAATTACCAAATATCTATAAAATTCCGTAAAATTTATATCTAGTGAAAGTATATTCAATTTTACAAAGGTTGGTGTTGGTTCCAAAAGTAAATTCACTATATTTGATGGAGTTTAACCATTCTGAAATTGGAGGGTGAATAGATGTGAGCAAGATTTGGTTGGTTAGGGGGTTGCAGCTTTTCATCTAAACAATTTTTTGGCCGAAAGTAATAATTTTTTTCAATCGAAATTTAACATTTATAGAAGAAAAAATCTTGGCGTCAAAGGTAGTACTTTCGGGTGAATTTTCTTTTCATTTTTTTCATCGGTCACTAAAATAACACAGTGTAACTATGTCAAATTGAAGGATGTGATTGCTTCGGTTGAAATCTATAAATAAACTCGGTCAAAAAATCATTTTCTCACTATCATCCCACATTTTCCATATGCAACTTTTGAATAGCAAACCATTTTCGATCTACCTTTTGGATAATAATTTTTTTGGTCTAGATTTTGGATAGTGAACTCTCTTCAGTAACAAATTTCTTAAATAGGGAAATAAGATTATGGATAGCATATTTCCACATGTAACTCTCTTTACAAGAAAACGTTTATCATATATATAACTGAGTTTCTTATTAAAGAATATTAAATTGTTGGTTTAAGCTGAGCTTGTGAAATCTTTGGATTAAGGGTTTGGTTGTATGAATATTTAGGATGTATTGCTGGTGCTAGTGTGTCATTATATTGCAATATCAAATTATTATTCAAGGTTATTAATGTTATCGACAACAAGGGTTTACTGCTGAAGCTACTAAGTTTGACAGTGTTAAGTAGGTTTGATTGTAGAGTTGGATGATGTGACAGGGATTATATTGTTGATATACATGAACTAGGGTTTAATACTTGTATTACAACTAGAGTGTTGAGTGTTGTTGGATTGTATAGATAGGGTTTGGTTTGATGATTTTTGTTGAGTAGGGCTGATTGTTGACTTATATTTGAGGGTTGATAAGGTTGAAGTAGAAGATAGCATGATTATATAGTTAGGGTTTGGCTTGATGATTTTTGTTGAGTAGGGCTGATTGTTGACTTATATTTGAGGGTTGATAAGGTTAAAGCAAAAGATAGCATGGTTTTCATTTATATTCTAGATGGATAGCAAACCTTTTTGGATTTGGCTTTTGGATAATGAACTTTTTTGGGCTATCTTTTAGATAGTAAATTTTTTTAGTAACAAATTTCTTGAATAGGTAAATAAGATTGTGGATAGCATAAGTAAGAATTTTTAAGGTTTAATTATTAAATTTTTTCTCAATTTTTTTTTTAATGAAAATGTCTATTGCCCTCTTTCTTCACCCTCATTGCAAATTTTTTTAATTTCTTTTTAAAGGATAATTTTTTTGCTTTGAAATTATATTTATTGATATAAATTTTTCATTAATTTTTAAAAAAAATATAGATATTGAATTATCATGGGGAATAGAAGAAATCACGAGAGAAAATATGATCAATTTAAATACATTTAGATTCGTAGAGAATACTTGAGAAACTTGTAGAAATTAGGCGTAGATCTAAAATTTCTCATGCAATTTACTAAAACATGAGATTCAAATATACTCTACTAAATCGCATAAGTTAATTCACGATAGAGAACACAAATCATAAACATGCATGTTGATTTATCACACATACACAAATATTTATCTAGGGGAAAGCAACTGCTCAAAACCCCTTCCTATCTGTATTCCATTAATAAAAGAATAGAGATGAAATATAATGCTTTCTCAAGCCTGAGCACAACCTGCAAGTGTGTAGTCTATCCATCTAACTGACTGATTGACTTTGGCTAATGCTTGGCTAATTTTAAGGTCCTCCAGGATCCTACTTCCTTCTGTTATTCCTTGAGGATTTAGCCCCCTATTAATTAGGAAATTCCTCAATTGGAATTGCACAATCCTTGAGGCTCATCCACTGACTGCATGCACCACTTGTACAACTTGGAATAATTTACAACTAATAGCACACTACCCTTGAATATCCATCTTAACTGTGTAACTCAAATTTTCTGCATGCATGAGCTAATTTAGGCTGATTGATAAGTTAATTGGATGATCACTGAGTGTGACTAAAGTCACACTGCAAAAATCGACCTTCCACTAGTTCGTCTAATAGTTATAACTAGCTTAACTGTCTATAAATCAATTTAACTAAATTAAATTACTATAACTGAAATTAACTCAACCTAGGCTCATAAAATTTAGGAATCACTGCACACAACTAAATTTCATGCCCCTTACTCAAATTAACTAAGATCATTGAGTAAGAATAGCCATGTCATCTTAGTTAACCCATCCAAGTTGTTCGTTAATGTGGAATTCCGAATTTTCTCATTTTCACTAAGGTGAAATCCAATTAAGAATTTCTTGCTGCATTTTTCAACGCTCCATCTCAGTAAGAAAGGGATTCACAACTACCCTGCTCCAAAACCTTTAGAATGTACTGCATACAACACCTCTCACTATTTCTACTGCTACTGCAACATATCCAACTGAGTAGAATCTAAAAAATACAAACTAAATCATCCGTGTCTACAACTATCTACTCAAAAAACTATGTTGATGCTAACTCTACTACCGAGCCTCCTTATTTGTTGTAAACACTCCTTTGCACTCGTCAGTATCTGACTACCATTGATCCTCCTACTGCTGAATATTTTCGGATCCCATAGCAAGGTAATGATCCATGAGGAGAACACCTCAACGGATCCTACCCAAATTTCTATCTCTTACAACTAGAGCTTCACATCACCCCACCTCACACCTAGAGGTATGGTTGAATGTGCTCCCTCTTCTCACTTAGCTCGAACTATCCCCCTACTGACGACCTCTTCTTTAGTGGATGTCTCTACTTTTCCTCCTCTTTGCTTCTCCATTTGTGGCTGCTTTACAACTTCCTTAGGATCCTTCTGAGGTTTCATGTTGAGAGGTCTAACATGCTCCCTCTCAACCACCATATATTTAGTATTTTCCTTTCTCCTCAAGGTTGTGCATGCATCTTCTACCTCAAGTGTATACAATTTCTTGAATCAAACCTTAATCTACTTCACATGTCCTATAGTTATGTGCCTTAGAAGGATTTAGCTTTACTAAAGATCACATCACAGTCACGGTCTTTCAAAAATGCTACATAGATGAGAGTTTTCTTTAGTCCTGGAAGGAACATGACTTTCTTGAGTGCGAGAGGGGATCCCAAATCCCTCTAAAAGGTGATTGTACCAATTTCAATCGCCTTGTACCTTTCGGCATACCCAAACTCAATATTCATCTTGAGATCCTTCTCCTCCAGGTCACTGAAAAAATTGTCTATTCCCCATCATGTAGAACAAGGCACCCAAATCCAAGTACCACAAGCTCGCCATTATTGTGCTCGCCATGCATGTGATGAGAGTAAAGTCAAGCTCAAACTATGAATCCAAAGTTTCACATGATACTACTATTATAGGTTCCTTCTAGCTTTCCTTCTTGTGTGGACACTTCGTGGCATAGTGCCTGAATTCATGAAAGTGAAATAACTTGATTTTGGATAAGTATTTCTCCTTTCCTTCTTGGCTAGAATCAACCTCACCTTGGGATTTCTTCCCTTGCTCCTTCATTCCTTTTCGGACTAATTAAAAGTCCTCTTCCTCTTCTTTGGATGAGGTCCCATCTCTGGTATTCCACCTCATTTCTTCCTGTACCAAATCAGACCATAAGCGTTCCCAATTTGGTGGTTTCTCCCTCCCATTCACCAAATCTTGGTAGTTGTTCCATCTCTTGTGAAGGCCTAGAATGACTAGGCTTACTAGATCATCTTATACAACTGTAACCCCAACACTACCAAGTTCATCAACATTGTGTGAACCTACTCATGTACTATGGGACGATGTCATTCTTATGCATCTTGATATTTCAAAGCTTGTACTCGAGTGCTAGCTTCCCGTGGTCACTTGATCTATAATTGAAAACTGAAGGTGATATACAAATTGCAAGCAAAATTTTATATGTGTTTTTGGTACTGGATGAAGTTACTAAACATGTTAATAAGTGATTTCTAAACAAGTTTAATAGCCAAATAGAGACAAATAACCACATCAGAAACACATAACACAAAACATGATAAAGGAGTTCACCCCTCTCCTAGGCTACATCTCCTAGTCCAGCTTCCAATGTAGGGCTTCTATAATTAAGTTCTCAAAAGTGTGCTTTAATGGTTTTACAATGCTCAAAATGAAAAAATAATGTTTCCAATGGCTCTAGAACAATAAAAAAAATCCATAGTTGGGTTCCTGTTTCACTCAAAAAGGTCAAAAATTGACTGAGTTATGCTCTAGAACAATTTTCCTACTAACTATGCTACAATTCACTCCCACTTGCAAAGTATCCTACAAGTTTTGCCTATTTCAGTCATGTGGAGCAACAAATTTTCCTCGTTGTAGCGAAATTTGTGTCGATTCGGGTGCAAATTGTCGCTAGCTTTAATTGGCCATTGACCCCCTAGTTATGAAATTCTCTATTGCATGGGTCCACATGCATAGGGTTCGAGGCTAACCACCTCCCCCTTGTGGCTGAGCCCCCAACTGCTTGACAAGCGGTCATGTAACCTCCCATAGAACCTGGAGGGGGTGTTTAAATTCGAGGATAGGTGCATTTCTATCAAGTGATCCTTTTTGGTGGCTTTGTGGCCATGTGATGGGCCATGTGGCCCAGGGCTAGACCCCCTCTATTCTACATGTAGCTAGACATATGTCAGTTCATATGACCCCGGGGCTCGCCCCCAAGGGCTAGCCCCTTTACCATTGTTGCAAACATTGTCTTATGCCAGTCCATTGTGACCTAGGTCTTCCCCACCAATCTTTCTGCCATCGTCGTCAGTTTTGTTTTCGTTTCCTGGTGCAATCTTATGATGTGGTGTCAAGACTTGTGGGTCGAGCTAAGCCCTAGCCCCAAGCCCCCTCAACGAGAGTCTCATGGGTGTGTGGTGTGGCTAAGGGCTAAGGCTTAGCCTGGCCCTTACCCCAAACACGCCTTGCAATAAGGTTTAAATAGGGTATACGGATCATAAAAATTAAGCAACACCTATGGCGGAGTGGTAAGACCTCACACTGCTCAATAATAGGTCTTGTGTTCAATCCTTGCTAGCTCTATTCCAAACAAAAAAAAAAATACACCAGTCCAAGGTGGCCTCATGGCAGCCAACCATTGGTCCACATGGCCCTCCACCATTGGTCCAAATCAAAACCACCAACAACCAATCAAAAACCATGAAATTTTAACCAATTAATGGAGGACACTTAGCGAGCAACCACTGGCCAATAATGCACAAAAAGGATATTTAGTGACCTACCTATTTAGCGTACCGACTACTAATTGGACATACTTGCAACCAAACTTTTAAAATTTTAGTTGTTTGGCATTTCGATCAGAACACAATATCAGGAGAATGCACTATTAATTTTGAGTGAAATGAATTGGGTTGGATTGAGATCATCAATATCTATCCATTTGTTCAGGTTTTGAGCTCTATTTCACACTTTAAATTTTGAGCACTAAATTGATCCCTTGGATTATCACTACTGTTGTCGAAAAAATATGTCAATGCTTTACATTGCATACAAGTCAGTTTCACATGTATATTTGAGATAATATGGTATTTTACTCCCTCCAATATGATTCTACTCGCTTTGGCTACACACTTCTACCATTCTGCTAGTTTCTGAGTATTAGTTGCTACTAGTTTCTGGTTATCATTATCAATAAATTCCTTCAACCCATTATCTTCCAGCACTACCTCCATGTGGTCCTGCCAAGCAACATAATTCAAGCTTCCCTCAAGCACATACTTGAGTGTTAATCCATAGAAAGCCATCATGTTAGCTCTAAAGTATTGATCCTACAAATTCGATCCTCATGCAATAACAAATCCAAAATCTACTCTCTATTGCAAATCCTACTTTGATACCATGTAAAAATTATTGTGTAGACATTGAAATACTCATGTAATTTAATAAAAAAGAGACTCAAATCTACTCTTGTCAATTGCGGAAATTAATTCATGATCAAGAATAGAAATCATAAACATGCACAAAGATATATCACACATACACAAAAATTTATCTAGGGGAGAGAAACTACTCAAAACCCCTTTCTATATGTATTAAATTAATCAAAGAATAGAGATGAAATAAAATGCTTTCTCAATCCTGAGCACAATCTACAAGTGTATAGTTTAACCCTCTACCTGACTGACTAAATCTAGCCAACACTTAGCCAATTTTCAAGCCCTCCAAGCTCCTATTTCCTTGAATTGTTCCTTGAGGAATTAGCCCCCTATGATTTAGGATATTTCACAATTGGAATTGCATAATCCTTTAGGCTCATCCTCTGACTATATGCACCACCTAAACAACTTGGAATAGCCTAGAATGTATAGTACACTGCCCTTGAATCTTCATCTCAAATGGGTAACTCGAATTATCTACATGTATGAAATAATTTAGGTTGATTGATCAATTAACCGAATGATCACTTAATGTGACTAAAGTCACGCTCCAAAAATTTACCTTGCACTAGTTCCTTGAATAGTTAAAACTAGTTTAACTAACCATAACTCAATTTAACTTAACTAAATCGCTACAACTGAAATTAACTCAACCTAGGCTCCTAGAATTTAGGAGCCATTGCACACGTCTTATGTTCATGCCCCTAACTCGAATTAAATTATCTAACTTAGTGAAAAAAACCATGTCACGTCAGTTAACTCATCCAAGTTCTATGTTGATGTGGAATTTTGAATTTTCTCAACTTGACTTAGGAAAAATAAAATTAAGAATTTCTTGCTACATTTCTCATTAAAACTGTTACAGAAGAAAGAAGGAAGAACCTTTAAATATTGAAAAAGGAAAGTTGCACCAAGTATGTAAATGTAGATATTGTAAATGGTATTTAAAATTTAGTATTGTATTGTAAAATTTAATTTTTATTCGATGAACTAATTTGAAAAATATTTTGTAATGTAAATAGAGAGAGATTTGCCACCATAACATTGATAATGAGATTGAAAATGTTGAAAGAGAAAGTGAAGAAGAAAATGAACTAGTATTGATGTAGTAGTTGTAGATGTTGAAAGAGATTCAAGTGAAGAAGGAGTTGAACCACCCTAAGATATATATATTATTTATATATATATATATATATATATATATATATATATATATATATATATATATATATATATATTATATTATATAATGTCATGTATTATTGAACTATACAATTTACTAGTTTCAATTTCATTCTCTATTCTTTAATTTAATTATTTAATGGATATTTATACTCGTCTACATTAAATTTTTATATGTACAGGTGAAGTCAATATTGATCATAATATGTTATAAAATGTTGACACTGACACATATGTAGATAAAAAAGTTTACCATGTTATGTGATATCATGTTAAGATGATTATTGATAAGTTATTCAAAGACGAAAATGTTACAGTTCAAGCTAAAATTTTGAGAGGTCTCTTAACATTGAAGAAATTAAAAGAAGCTACGACACTTTTGGGCATCAAAAAATCAACAAAAGATAAAAAGGTAAAGAATGATTTGATTGAAAAATATAAGTAGTGCTCTAAAATCAATTGAAAGATATAGAAAGAAAAGTGATATAGGTGTACAACAATACAAACAGCAATGGTTTCATCAACTACTCAATAAAATCGTTTGATAAGATCTATGGTAGAAGCATTAGGGACCTCATGAAAAACATTGCATAGGAATCAAGAATTTTGGTTTCTAATAGACGCAAACGATTAGCTTGTTTGTTGGAGAGTCATTTGTAGGCAACCATACAAAGATAGACTTGGAGAAAATGTAAAAAATATGATATGTGAGTATTGGATGAAAAATTCACGTGTTTTACAAAAACAAAGGGATGTGATGCGATGAATAATAACATAAAATCAGTATGAAGAACATCCAAAAAATATCTTGAACACCACTTAGATAGAGTTGTTCAATAATTTCAAATAAGAGAATCGTGGAATTAATGTTTCAATAAGTACCTTTGTGCAAAAAAACCCATGGTATGTTAAGCCTATCACCGTAACTAACACTTGTTGTCATCATTATCATGTGGAATTTTAGTTATATTATGACACCTTCCTTGATTTTGGTAAAACATTTTGGAGAAATTCACCTCCTCCTTCCACTATACATGATTTCATATCCCAGATTCTATGTGGAAGAGAAGATCATGAATTATTTTAGCAAAAGAAATGTGTTGGTGGTAAAAAATGTGATCATTGTTGAAAATTGACTTTATTTCACAAAAAATTTCTTGTTGATATGAATGATCAATCAGTGTGCAACATAAAAGTGGAATGGAAGAGATATGAATATACCCATACATCGATTGGTGCAAGTGGTACTACAAGTATTAGAAGATTTGATTTACAACAATATGAAATTTATGTGATAGATTTTTTCAAGAAGTTTGAAAAAAAAATTTATAAATACACCAAGCATTCTCATAAAGCTCGATGGCAGGACCTGTAAATCAAAAAATCGTGTGAAAATTTTCCACCAGGGACCATTTTGTTGATATTTGATTTTGCACAAAATTACACATTTGTTGCACAAAATGAAATAGAGAGTGAATATTATCATTCTGACCAAGTCTCTATGATTTTCCATGTTTTATATAGACATGCTAAATATAATTGATCATATATAAAGCACCAATAACAAGCAACAATTATAAAAGAATACCATTTTTATATAAGTGATGATTATACACATGATACACATTTTGTAAAACATTACTTCGATAAGGTTTGTGATTCATTGACAGTCCGTGGAATAAAATTCAATGAACATTGGATATGGTCAGATGGATGTGCAGTTCAATTCAAATATTCAGAATAATTCTTCTCTTTGTGTCATCTTCATTTGAAAACCAACAATCAACATTGTTGTAATTTCTTTGAGACTAGTCATGTAATAATAGAACATTATGGTGCATGGGCATGTATGAAATGAGCACTTCGAAGATATCAGATGAACCACTTTGCCAACCGACGTGTTTGAGTTGATCAAGTTGTTCAATGGTGCATTTATGCACTAATCCATGAGACTAACCCATGAAGGGATGTAGATAGGTATGTCTATATATGAACTTGTATATATTTTTAATATATGATCATTTTTATTAATTTTAAAAGTTTAAAAAAATTCAAAATTATTGTTTAAATAACTGATCGATGGTTATCTTTGATATAAAAAATATATTTTTAAATAACATATTCATATTCTTTATTTTAATTTAATATAGGTTCTTTTTGCATACTGGAGTCCAAGATGTAGATAGATCAATTCCATATGAAGTTGAAATAGTAAAAGGGACTCGAAAATTGCTTTAAAGTAAAACAAAAGTGTACTGAAATGCGTTTTCATTTGATAAAATCAAAGAATCTTGTTCTTTCCATCTTTGCATAGAGGACAAAAAATTCAATGATGTTTGTTAAAACCATATGCATGTGAAATCTTGGCAACGTACAAAACTTAATATAAAGGGGAAAATGCCACTTGCAAGCTAGGAAGAGATGGAATCAAAGGAGACTATAGTTTCATCCAAAGGTGATAGAGTTTATGATATTGTTAGAGAAGTAATATTTCAATTGCTTTTCGAAGGATATATATATATATTTTAATCATTGTGTATAAGTATATATAATAGTTAAAATATAGATCTAGATATAATAAAATTGTACATGTTGCTAATTAATTTCTTGTTAATGATGATATGGATTTGTAAATTATTTTTTATTGTGCAGGAGGTGTTTTTGTTATAGTTGTACCCATTAGAAACATATAAAATGTCAAGTACTATTTGACGGCGCACTGAACGGAAGATAAAATTATTGGAGGACTATGATGATAACAATTTTATATATGAAAGAGGGTCTGTTATACTAAAAGGATATTTTTTCCAATAAATTCATCAAACCGAGAGTCGTCTTTACTGTCAAGACTATAAACTTGATGCCATAAGTTGTCAATATAGTCACTTGGCATGTGTAGCGCGCATAAAGTTGGTAGAAGTTCAATAAAGAAAAAAATTGAAATTTAGAAAATGGAGAATGTCAAAAGCTAACCATGAACAGATCATTGAGGATTGCATTCCATTAGAATATTTTTAATAAACTGGACAACATTATCTTCTCACTGTACTCTTCTCTTACAAAGAGTTCAAGTAGATTGTTAGCCTTCCTTTTTGTGTAGTCTTAAGTTGTCCATTCTAGCTACTACTAGGTGTTACAAAATTGTTTTCATTAATGTGGTGCATTTGTTGTTAAGTTAATAGGAAATTCAAATATCCCCAATACTACTATAATGTAACGATGTAGAATCAAATACTTCTTCTTTTTTGTTGATCATACTTCTATCATGTTTGTGATGCATTTTCCTTCTTTATGTCATCTTTGTGTCTTTTCAAATATCTTTAGTGCTATCTTATTGACATCATTTACTTTATTAAAATTTCATTACCATCAATTTCAAATTTTTTGTATCTATTTTACATCTTAATAAAATCAAATTAGTGTCCTAAATAGATAAAAAATGCATTTTATTGTGTGTTTTTAATATACATGTAGTGCATACACCATCTATATGTGAATTGCATAATATCCATTATATGAACCTATTAACTAACAATGCATGCTTCATAAATAGTATTTAATATTTGAAAAATTCATTTACTAAGACAAAATTTAGGTCCACATTGATATTAATGCAACTTTTGAGATTAATACTAGTTTAGTTTATTCAACATTACAATATTTAATTCTTAATCTCTATGCTTTCTCAAATTTCATGAAAAATAAAATAGTAACAAACTTTAAGAAAAATAAGGGACTTTAAATTTAGAGTGTATGTATTTAACATGCTTGATGGAATTTCCTTTTTTCCAAAAGACATATCTCATATAGATGCACCATAAATCTCAAAAAAAAGAGAAAGAAAGTGAAATGATCTATTATATTTGGGGTAGTTACTACAAATTTTCTTGTAAAATAGAATTTCATGAGGCTATAATAGAATTTCTTCTAGATATTCTATAGAAATAGCTCAATATGGTCATTATTTCAATCATATAACTCTTCTTTTCAACATTTTTCTAGTCCTAGGATGAAAAACCTTTCACACATTTGCATGCACATAGACTAAATCAATATAACATTACCTCTAACAAAAGGAGGAGGATAATGAGAATTTGATGTGTCAACTATATTTGGTATAAGACCTTATTGAAAAGTTCAAGGGGCAAGAAAACTTGGTTATGAAAGCATTCAAAGATTTTATTGAAACCAAGATTATTTTGTTTTGCAAATTTTGTTGAGTAAACGAGTGAAAAGAGAACATGTTATAAAACAGTGTATACATGTCTTTAATTTTGGGTTGAAAATGAAATTATATCTTGTAATCGCATTAAGACATAATAATGTATCTAGGAATTGAGATATATGGATGGGATGGGGTGGATGTTATATGACACAGGGAAGTAATGGATCTAATGGATTGTAGAGGAAGGTGAGTCTTCATAGGGTCAAGCCTTATTGAGAGGGAAAAATTAGCATTTGAATACCAAACTTTAGGGTTTAGTTGATAAAACAGTTTTAATGACACCACATTAATGAAATTGGGGGTTGGGGGTGCATTTATGATCTAGAAACCTAACAAAATGAATGTCTTGTCATGTACTAATAATCAGATCTTGATAGGATTGCAAAGGGTTTACGTTAAATAGGTGAGATGGATAAGAGATCATATAATTAGGATGAAGAACACTTAAAATCGTGCTGACCTTGAAAATGAGATTTATATCAAGGATGCATACTAATGGAATGGATAGGATTGGGGTATAACTATATTTCCAAAAATTTCATAAGAAAATTAAACAAATACAATGATTAAAATCACAAATTATAACTTGAAACCTAACATCAAACAAAGAGTTGGAAATTAACTAAAACAACCAAGCAAAGGTTGATCAAAGAGAACTTTGGTGGGTAATAATTACCTCCAAAATGCGACTTATATGTGTCTACATTTTTTTCACAATTTTGATGCATTTTACTTATCACTTGATTCAATATACTTATCATTTAACTTCAAACATACATCGCTCAAATTTGGTATGGGGAAACTATAACTATTAAAAAGGGTATCAAAAGTTGGGTTCTAAAACTTTACATATGTGAGACATACAAAGTACCAACGAAATGAAAATCTAAGTTTATTTATTTGTATTCATGAACTTAAATGTAAAACCTTTCACTATCAAACTGTGCATCATGAATAATGTACCATCATGTTTTATAATGCAATTTTATAATATGTTTTCTTTGAAAAACTTTATTTCAAAACTTAAGTATCAACCCACATCCATAGTAGCTCTTTTAGACAATATGATAATCTATTCATGAATGCAACATGTACACCAAGTTTTATAATACAATTTTAAGTTATGATTTCTTTCAATATTCAACAACAACTTGATGAAACCCAAGTATCAACCCACATCTATAGTAACTCTAGAATACTACAACATGATACTTGATTCACAAATGTAAAATGATTGCTTTGAATTTATTCATTGAACTTGATAAAACCCAAGTATCGACCCACATCCATGGTAGCTCTAGACTTCTACAACATGATACTTGATTCACAAATGTAAAATTATTGCTTCGAATTTATTCATTGAACTTTATAAAACCAAACTATCAACCCAAATTCATAATACATTTTCTACAAAATTTTAAAATTCATCATGCAAAATGTGTACCATGATTTATTTAATGAAAATTTACTTTCATTTCTTCACATTCATGATCAACATAAATCTAAAACATTTTAAGTGTCAAATTGTGCATCATGCATAATGTACCATGTTTTATAATGCAATTTTATAGTATGTTTGTTTTGTACAACTTGATTTTAAAACTTAAGTATCAACCTAGATCCATAGTATCTCTCTTATACAATATGATAATCTATTCATGAATGCAAAATTTAACATGTTTTACAAGTTGCATTTTAATGTATATATATATATATATATATAATATATTATATAATATATATATATTATATATATATATATATATATATATATATATATATATATATATATATATAATATAATATATAATATATTGATTGCTTTGAATATTCATTAAACAACTTGGAAAAACCTAAGTATCAACCTACATCCATAGAATATTCTACAACATTAGAAGATTCATCATGCCAAGATGTATAAACTCCCAAATATATTATATTAAAGATCAATTCATAATAAAAAGTTCTATGAAAAATATGTCCAAAATTTATATCATGATAGAAGTGTATAATAAAAGTATTATTAAACAAAAATATGCATCAAGGAGAATCTGATTTGCATCTGCGATCTATCATCATCCTCATCCTCATGGGTGCCCTACACAACATGTGTCATATGCATATATACATAAGATTGTGTACTTTTAAATTAAATTTTAATGTATTAAAATTAAATGAGAATTTTATCATCAATACAAAATTATAAAAGGTTTCAAATTCCATGGAATACCTCGTGGTGTTCACCCTCTATTGCACCCTTGTGGATGCCCTATACAACACAGGTACATGTATTTATTAAAAAATTAAAATTGCACATGAAAATGCATGAAATTGTAATATTAAAAAAATTGTAACAACTTTTTCAAATTGTCTAGGCGATCCAATCCCCATAGTTGAATCTATCACTAAATTCCCTGGAGAATAAAAGATGGCTTCACAAACCTAAATTTTTGAAATTTCAGAATTATAAGATAGATCTCATTTTTTAATGTAACTTGCTTCAATTTATAATGAAACAAAGTTGAAATATTTGATACTTGTGATAAGCCAATTTATGGAACATCTCCTAATATAGATGAAGAGAGTCACATAATGCTGAAAATTCCAGATGGAGTGGTAATCTATGAACATTTAATTATGTAATTATTTCTTTTACAAAAATGTCTTCACAATATCAATATAATAAAAGTAAATTATTACTGGACATGTTCTTCAAGAAAAGCTAATATCTCTAAACATATCATCATTTGAACCCAAACTCGATAACATTATACAAAAAATTTCACTCAACAAATGAGTTAACTACAAATGGTGAACATATGAAGCATTCATGTCAGATTATATCTGAAAAAAATACAACATGTATGTGAATCCAATGGCATATTCTAAACATTAACATTAAAATATCTCTTCTAAACATTAACACATACATTACATTATATTAAAACATCAACCCTAAACATTAATACATATCGATCTCATGACCTCTTCCTCATGACGAAGTAGGTCTTGCCAGCCATCACAAAAAGCCTTTGCATATGCTCTAACCTCTTCACTATTCATGTTCTATATTTCCACATCTAATTTAAATACAAAATTAGCACATACATCAACTCATGTTCTTTGTCAATTTAAATCGACATAAATTCCAATAAATGTAGTTTATATGTTGTATAGAATAACATCCCTTGCTTCTCAACCAATCTGAGAAGTGATATGCATCTTCGACCGCAGAGTTACCAGAGGTGGTGATTGAGGTACCAAAGGAGGAAGAGGACAAGGCAATGAAGTATCCATAAGTTCACCCTTTTGATCATATGTATAAACTTTTCTATCACCATAATATTTGGATGGAAGGTCTTTATAGTCATGTTCCGTACCCTCGAAAAACTCTGCATAGAAGAATCGGGAAAAATAATGTGGAACATCTTCATTTCATGGCGTATTTTCATATGATTCAAGGAACTTTTCATACAAATGGTGGGATATTTCAAGGTGCTTGAAATATTGCACCTTTAACATCTTTATTTTTAGCCCTTCTTTAAACTGAAATTTAATTTTTTTTTTTTTTGTGACACTCTTAACCACCTCAACACATTTATTAGGAGCCATCATTGTTTCCTTACGATACACCATCATATTAATAAATCCATTAGTTGTTGGCCCAAGGTTATCATAAATATTAATAAATGTATTTAGAGAATGCAAAACTATTTCTAATCTTTGTCGACTCTCTCTAAGGAGATCCAACCTCCAAAGATCGTTCTTCAATTTTGAATAATGAGATGTACACCTTTGTAACATACACTATTGTAGATTTGTCTCCCAAGGAAGCTCATGAGGAATATCTGATGAATAGGTGATTAATGGCATATATTCTTCTTCTTGAAACACCATCCCTGGCCAACCTTGACTTTCTTCTACATTTCCACCCCCTTCTTCAATATAATTACATAAATATTAAAACATTTCAATGTAATTGTATACATGCAAAATAGACATGCATGTATATGTATAAACAATTTATTTATGTACACAAATATGTTTTAACATAAATATATTTAAATTATATAATTCACTAGATGGAGATACATGAGTCGATTGAGATTGATGACCATTCGAAGATGGTTGAGGAATCCCACACTTAGTTCCATGGGTTGATTGAAATTTTTGACCACAGGGAGAAGGTTGAGCACCCTCATGTGGCGATCTAGTGAGAGATGCTTCTAAAAACATGGAAATTATGAATTAATAAAAGTTAAATTAACAAAAATCCATTCAGTATGTATGTGTATACGAATCTTCCAATTTATCATTTAAGTAAGTGAACATAAACATATATATACCATGATGATGATGTAACGAATGATGGTCCTCAATTGATTGATCTGATAGTCTCATTGACCTAGTGAGAGATGCTTCTAAAAAAGTTGGAACTTATTATAAATTAATAAAGCTAAATTGACAAAAATCAATTCAATATGTATGTACATATGATTATACCAATATCGTTTAAGTAAGTTTTCACATAAACATATATATACCACAATGACGAGGTCAAAAAAATTGTCCTCCCTTGATTCATATGATGCTCTCCTCAATCCACGACAAATTTCGTTGGCATGCATAGTTCGCTCTTAAGTCGATGCTTGAGACTCAGTTGAATTTCTATCTTGTTTATGCCTTGAACAATTAGGTGTTGAATGCTCATGAGATGATCCAGACCCTTAATCCATATATATATATATATATATATATATATATATATATATATATATATCTCACATTCAATTTACGTCACGCATTTAAAAATATTTAAAATTGCTATTTAGAAAGATGAAGAATTAAAAAAATTAATAAGGAAGATAAATGTAACTATCTAAGGGTTTCTTAAAAAAAAATGGTTTATAGTTCTCTTCAGCCCAAGATAAATACAAAAGGTAAATACTCAATATTTAAATGTTCAATTCAAATATAATCAAGAAAATTCTAAAGAGTGCATCTTGAGAATTAAATACAATTATTTCTCAAACTTGTCACCATAATAATGCACCCAATAATTCACCAGGCAGTGATTGCACATTGGGGGCAAACTCAATATAGTATTGAAATAACCACATTCTAATTAAATATGCCATATTTATAACTAAAAAACACACACATATCAGAGATATCTTACAATATCCATGAATAAATTTTGAAGGAGTGGTTCTTGATACCAATTCATCTTTCACACAGAAATATTGAGCTGGCATTGCCCCATACCATAAATCATTAGACATCCTATTAACATTTGCACAATGACTTGTGATAAATGATTGAAATTTACTAACGATAATTTTTTCTTCTCTATGTAGTTATTTTAATGTCTCCATTTTGACTTGGTGCATGCCTTTGATATGTCACAAACAAGTTCATAACTGGTGAAGAATATAATTCCATTGGATCCATACTCCGTAGTTGTTCCCAAGCCTTCTATAAGTGCAATATAATATTCTTTATTGTTTTTTCTTTCCAGGTACATCCCTTCTCTTTTCAACGACATTGTTCGTTGGAAATTGTATAGCACATATGCAATCAATGCTTGTCCTGGATTAGGATAATAAGAAACTCCATTGCATAATGTACATTTTTAACCATGTTTAATCGGTTTTCTACTCCCTACGAAAAAAATCGAATAAAATAAATAATATGTTTATTTTCTACAAATACCTTGGCCATAAAAGGTTTGATCAAGAACTTTAGGGCATAATGATGAAAAGTAAGTATCTAAAATCATATTTTATCATCGAATGCATTCCAGGTACTCGAAAGATGGTTATCATGGAAAGTGGGGAGAGATTCTTGGTTTTATTGGGGGAATATCCCCAGATGGAAGGAGAGGAGATTTACATCATCAAGGGGATTGTTACTAGCCTAGTGTTTGGTTTACTTCCTTTACAAATTTTATTGCCGATTGTTTATTTCAAGTGGAGAGATCAAACTTGTCAATTTTTAGTTTGTAAAGTTCAAATTTAGTTTTCTTAAAACCTTGCATACAACCAATTGATAAAACTCCACAATTTTTAGATTTTTCCCACCATTTTAGAATATTCATTCCATTATTTTAATACAATTTTGAAAATAAAAGCCCACATTTTAGTTTTTATCTTCTACATTATATTGATGGTATGAATACCCAAAATGGTGAGAAGGAAGCCCCTTCAAAATTGAATGTTCTTTCACTCAAAAACCAAAATTTGTGGAGTTTTACAAATGTTTTTTTGCATTATTATAAAATTTATACTAAGAACCATTTTGTTAGATAATACTAAAAATTGTCAAGATTTCTAGATCTTCAATTGAAGCAAACTGATGATGTAAAATTACCAAGATGTAATAACGATATGTACTAAAAATTGAACAAGGGTGATTGTGGGTGCTCTCCTAAATCTAAAACAACATTTAGAGAAAATTGTGGGTTGTATACTTCAATAGATATTGGAGTAATAGGAGTGTGGAATGATGGTTCATAGGTTTGGCTTTAAGTAGAATAAATTGGGCTAGTAAGTGTGTTGACTTCATAATGGAAGGACTTTGTTAATGGGTTGACAATATTTGGACTCTCACTGTTGGATGTGGCCACTACTCAAGTTTGGTCTTGGAATTTTTCTTTAGGGATGTTAACAACTAAATTAGGATATGAGGACTTAACTGTAGTTGATGAGGATGTATATAGGAAATGGAGTATCAATTGATTGGGAAAGGGAAATCTCCTTTAAAGATTAGGGCATTTTTGTGTTAAGACGTCATACTAACTATGGTTACCACTATAATGGGAATGTGCAAATGAACTTCAAATGTACATTAAATCTAATAATAGCTTTGTATTTGATAAATTACCTAAACATGGGAAAGAATAAGAAAAGAGTTGCAGAATTGCACAGTTTCACTATAAATAGACAATTTTTTATAGATATATAAACATATTTCTACAAAAAAATTCAAATTTAAATATATAAAAATACAAACTACAACGAATTACAAACGCCAATTAAAAAAAACCATAAATTTAAGGTAACACTCTATTATTTCTTCACACCTCTAAAAAGCAATACATACTTCAAGAAACCGCGAATTGGATCAAGGTATCAAAGGATTATTGTACTTGTAAAACTCTATTCTTTCTTTCTCTAACAAAAAATGAAAACAATTAATAGGCCTTCCAAATGTAGATTAAATCTATTAATAGCCCTATATTTCACAAATAATCTTAACATGGGAAAAAATAAGTGCTCATTAAAAAAAATTCACCAGTTGTTCTTTTCATTTATTGTTTCAACCTTTTGACCTTGGGGTTTGGAACTGTTGTCGCAGTGAGGCATTATTGTTGCAGTATTTTTGAGTTGTTAGCCATGATTTTTTTAATCTATTGTTGTCTTGGGGATTTTCACCTTCAATGTGAGTTGAAGGAATTGTTGTTGCAGTCTACTATGAATTTCAAATTACTCAAATAAGCATGCTTATTCTAGTAATATGGGTAGAATGAAAAGATAAACAGAGTTGTTATTTTCTAGAAATAATAGACACTTTGTTTTGCTTTATCATTGAATTTAATGTTTTGGGGTTGAATGCATATGAACTTTGTATTGTCATACATGGATTAATATATGATTCATTTTAATATACACACTCTGCTAAAATTCATGCATATTTAAAGGCTTAAGGATTCAAAGTACTCTATGCTTTGTGAGATGGCATAGTCCACTGTCTAAATCCAAGGATTTATGCTTCAAACTACTGAAGATGAATCAGGAAAAATATACAAAATAGGGTTGTGTGCCAAATGGAATGCATTATTTGTAAAAGATCAACAACCACCATTGATTGGCCAAAATCAATGATCATGATCAGTGGGTGTAACCCAATAAGGATGCAATCAATAGTGTAGCATCGCTTAAGAAAGTGTTTGTGTAGAGAGGAACCACTAACGGTCAATTTCACAACTATAATATTAACACTCATCCTACAAGCATAGGTAAGACATAAATTATATACTCTGAGCCATGTATCCAATTGAAGCAAAATATATAATAGTCATCCAATTGTGAAAGAAAGGGCTCGGTGAGTCACACAATCAATAGTTAGCTTTGATTGGGTTATTCAAATGACGGCATGGGATAGACAAAGAATATCAATGTTTTTTCATCATGTGTATTTATAGGTAAGATAGTGAAGTTACACATATTCTAGAGGTTGGGAGGGTGGAGGGATGAAAGCGGATGGATTTACCCCACTTAATAAGAGTATTTATGGGTGTCACTTACTAAAGAGGGTTATCATCATTGTTGATATTATATGGGTTACCATCATTGTTGTTGAGTTCTACTAGATTCCTAGACTCCTAATGATGACTTTGTGGTATTTTTGTTAACTCTTATTGGGTAAGTTTGGTTTTAATCATTGTAATTAAGTAAATATAGAACAAGTGTACTCATTTTGGAAGAGTAGTGGATTCTCATACTTGACTTTTTTATGGTGTGGTCAGGTTGACATGAGGACAAGACATTGTGCCCAAAAGAGATGCAAATCCAATGCCCAAGAATTCCACTAGTGCCCAAGAGAGCTGAAAATCCAACACCCAAGAATTCCACTAGCACCAAACAGAGCTCCAAATCACCAAAAAAAAATAGATTAAAAAAAACTACGGCAACAGTTCGTAACTACAATAACATTGAATGACAGCAACAATAGTGCCAGACCACAATACCAAACAATCGCAACAATAATTCCTGCAACACCCAACACCAGTGCAAATCTCTGAAAACAAATTAGACTAAAAAAAATGATAGCTAACAACTAAAAAAACCATAACAATAATGTCACACCGCAATAATAGTCACTGATTAGAATAATAGAGAATGATTGCAACAACAGTTCCAAAATGGAATAACTGTGCCAGACCACAACAGCAAAAGACTGCAAATATAATTCTTCCAATGCTCAAAGAAGCTATAAATCATCGAAAAAAATAGATTAAAAAAAATCATAGCTAACAACTCAAAAAAAACCTTAACATTAGTATCGACTAGACCGCAACAACAATAGTGCTTAACTAAAATAATAGTGACTCACCTCAACAATAGCTCCACACTACAATGCAAAAGGACTACAACAACAATTTCTCTAGCGCACAAAAATTCCTCCAGTGCCCTCTGAAGCTGCAAATCACTGAAATAAAATTAGAATAAAAAAAAGATTGATAACAACTCAAAAAACTATAGCAACAATGCTTAACCACAACAATAGTGATTGGCTGAACCAACAGTTCCAGACTGCAACAACAATGCTAGAACAAAATAACACTGCCAGACAAAAATGTTGAATGACCACAACAACAATTCCTACAATATCCACAGAAGTTTCAAATCACTAAAAAAAACTAGATTGGAAAAATAAATCATAGCTAACAACTTAAAAGACTGCAACAACAATTCCAAACCCCAATGTTGAAAGATCAAAATAATAATTTGAACAAACAACTAGAAATTTTTTTTCTAGGGCCTCATGACCCCCCTCCCGCGCACACACAGGCCACACACATATAACTTTTTGATAAGATTTTATGTTGTTATTTATTTATTATTTATATAATATATAATATAATATATATAAAATATATAATATATATAGATAATAGATATATATTATATTATAATTTAATTGTTATTTAATTGTTATTATAATTTTATTAGTTTATTATTAATTATATTTTATTTATTATTTATTTATTTTTCAGTCAAAAACCGTTTTCAGCCAAAAACAGTTTTGGTCTGAAAAAATATTCAGCCAAAAATAAATAGTGCTTGGATTGCCTCCAGGCCAAAAATATGTTTCATGGTATTCGAGGTCACCGTTAACTTAAATCTCCAAACTTTAGGCCAAAATTTATATTTAAACGTTTGTCAAGAAAATACTTAGTTCGGACAAAAAAAATAAATTTATTTCAACTATATAACTCAAATTAGTTAATAAACTTTTAAAATCAATATATTAATTTTTTTTGTTTCACCATACTAACCTAATATCTAAATTAACATAATACCTACCTATTATTTAATTGATAGAATTTCTTATGAGTATCAATTTTTTAAGAACTTTTTTACTGCAGCATGATACCTACCTAATATCTAATTGCTAAATGATAAAAATTGTTATTTATATCCACTAAACCTAAAACCACCGAAAACCAATTAAAATTAATTGGTAATCACCGTTCTTACATACACCAATTAAACTTTGAATCTAAGCTATTTACATTCATCAACTAAGATTTTCAACATATTCTCCTTTGCTACAAATACCTCACTATGGCTTGAAGAATCTCCTCAATAGAAAAACCTACCTTTGGTATAAATTTGTGCCTTTTCTTTGTAGCTCAATCATTCAAACATCACCAAGTTGTTAACATCCATTTAAAATAAAAATAAACCACAAGGATCCATGGGTACCTAACTACTACAACTTCTAGTTTAGTAGGACGTTGCTTTGTATACATGTTTCATTCAACTTCTTAAAGAAATCCCCTTCAATGTAAACTTCACCTCCCAACTTCTACAACCAAGAATATGGTCCAGCCATATAACATCCAACTAACACATGGCGCACTCCTCTAAGTTTTAATGAATTCCCTAGTAGAGGTTACTAAGCTAATCTAGAAAACTAGCAAGTCATCATGGACACATGATAAATTCATATGTATATTGCTCTAGGCCTTAAAATGATATGCCCTTTTCATGTTGCACAAATACAAATACAACACACTCTAGTTCATGGAGATGTTGAGTATAAAACTCTTTGATGACCAATACATCACATCAAAATGTTTTGACATGGACTTTATATAAATACAATGTCTAGATCAGATTACAATATGGTCATGAGTATATTATTATTCAAATCAAATAATTATATTATTTGTCCATCACCATCCAATATTAGTTATTTATATAGCCATTACTAGCATAAGCAATATCATGAGCTATTATTTTCTACTCCATAGAGCATCACATCGATATATTCACTTGATATTTCATCACCTTGGAATCTCTTCTTTCGATGGAAAATTTCACACATGGAGATATTCTTGTTCTTATTTCAATATTAATGGAAATAAAACCATTCTACATAGCTCATTCCATAATTGACAACTCTTTCCCACATGCAGTTCTTTCATAGGGCCACCACATCTTGAAGTTGGTCCATCCTTGATATCGAGAGCATATATAACTAGATCAACTTTCACTTTTTGAAAGCTCTTCAACCCCATCATAGATATAAGTGTATTAGGATGCTTACTTCTCAAAGGAGAACCATTTTTTCCTCTAGCATGGACCATTTTACATACTCCAACGATCTGAAAAAGAAATGGAGATCCATCTTAAAATCATATCTATTATGGGTCAACATGGATAAAAATTTGATGAAAGGTTTAAAACACGAAGGTGAAGATGTTAATGGTGTCTTCACCAGTATGTGGGAGATTTGGAAATTCCTTCATGATCAACATGGAGTTGACACATGGCATGTTGGAAAAAAAGAAATATTTCAATAGTATGCTTCTAGTATGTAGCATATGTATAAATCATTCCATACTCAATAGTGAGTTGACGCATGGCATACTAAGAACCACCATAGATCCATATTAATTTTACATCTACAATTTGTCACTAGGGATTAAATCCACTTAGAAGAAAACCTTTTTCACATTGAAAATATATATAGAAAAGTTGTTGAATTCATGAGTTTTATGCTATATCTCATTAGATAATTTTATTTGTTAATATTTTCTCATCATATATTTGTGCCTAGAAATGTACGTTTATTATATTCATATTATAAAGACATTAACTTTATTTTTATTTTATTATCTTTAATGTTTTGAAATTACGTTTCTCATTTTTCTTTTCCATTTGTTCCATTTTTCTAGATATCAACATGTACTATAACTCTCCTTAGTTATTTATATAGATGCAACTTGTTCATTTGGAAATGGAGAACCCCTCAATTCTAAGGGACAAAATCATTTTGAACTATATCATTAGGAATCAATAATGTATAAGGTTATTTATGATAGACAATGAATTTTTTTCTATATATATATATATATATATATATATTAATATTATATATTATTATATTATATATATATATATATATAAACTCCATTTGAGCATGGAATTATAATATCTCAGTTTCTATGTGTGTGTGTTGGCTATATATATATTAGTGGAAATATTTTAGTTGTGTTGCCCATTGGAATATTTTATTTATGATCAATATTAAAATATTCTTCTTTTTGTTATTAATATTTTTCCTCAATGTCACTTGTTAATTGTATGTTGAGTAAGAAACTAATTACACATCTTAATCCCATTGATGAGAGTCTATATGTTACAGAGAGATGCTAGAACTTACATGTATTTATCCAACTCATGCATGGTTGAGCTTTTGAAAGTTGTCCCTTAACTATTCTTCTATGGGAATGGATCATTTTTAGTCCATATAAGTGATAAATGTCAACATGGTATAATGTCAAAGAATTTTCAGTGAGAGAAATTACAAAATATGAATCATAAATTTATCTTGCAGTAACTAGTCATAATTTATTCCTTCATTTGTAAGTTGATCTGCAATGTTAATACTCGTTTTTTTGACTTTGGATCACACAATCACTGAAAATTGATGGTGAGGATCCTTGCTACGCTCTAAGCCTCCAACTAATTGCTGGCAGTTCTAAATTCTTCTAATGACTAAATCTTGCTACATCT